>CAXKVY010000293.1:0-122369 GCA_964058915.1 Tetropium fuscum
ATATGACATTTTATAGGATTGTTCGAAATCGGAAAATCGAAAAAAAAAATAGCGGAACAAAATAGTCGGGGCAAAAATTTCTCGGTTAGAACATGGTGGATACGAGGAGATGCGGTAACTCTGTTTAGGTCAGCTGTTGTAAAGTCTGCCTCAAGAAGATTGACCAACGTAGCGAATGCCAAATAAAAATACAGATGTTGCCACATTCTCTATTAATAAATTAACAACAAATAAATGTTAGGCGTTGCGTCATCACTCACGGAATTAATCACAGGCATTGCAATCGGCTACTGTTTGCGTTGCATTCGCACTGTGTCAGTTCCACGTCATCACCAATGATGACGCAACGCCTAACATTCAATAGTTGTATTATATAAAGGTTCCTCTTTACAATTTTTCCAATGCAAAATTTCCTGTATGCTCTGAGCTTGCCAAAGCTTCTGTTGAATATTTTATCGCCCTTCCCACTCATACGTATTTGTTCAACTTTCGTGAGGCAGACGTTAGTACCGCGCTCCAATCCACGTGATGTTGGTTGTAAGTAAACATCGTTATTATTTTGTCATAATTATTATTCAATAATTCATTTGATTTTATTTAAAATTTATGCTAATTTCTTTTTATCTAATCTTATCATATATTTTATCTTATATGATTATATTATATGGCTTAAACACTTGTTTCACTGATAAGGTTTGGGCGGTAACTGGCAACCACTAAGCAAAAACGGTATGATATCCCGGCGAAATATGTAATGTATTCTTGTGTATCATTGCATCATATGTTTTATGTTGTTAAAATTTGTGGTTCGTTAACCTTTTAAGTATCTATTAAGAATTGTATGTTTGTATTATGATAAAGCGCGTCTCTTTATAAAAATAAACTGAATAATATTATGTATGCTTATCTAAGTCAACAGTATTATACTTTTATTATGATATTAAAAATTGCAAACATTCTGTTCTCCACAAAAGTATACCTATATGATGATTTTTTCCCGAATTTAACATAATACCGGGGTGCATTCATATATTCCGTACATGTATTTAGTACCCAGCGCAATTTCATTGGTCAGAATCGAATTTAAAACCAATCAAGAGTTCGAGTGCCAAATATGCGGCCCCAAATTCCAGCAAAAAATGCGGATGTGCCAAAAATAGTATGTTTTTCCGAGTTTAGGTGCACTATCGCTCCTGGTTAAGGAATATATGCAAGAACAGCGAATTGCAAATATATGTAATGCATAAAATAAATGCAAAAGAAAACATAAATACATGAGTGATATATTTAATGCATGCGATTTAATAAAACCCTCGAGTAATGATTTTGCATGCATTTTGAATGGAATTGAGAGAGAAGCCTCGGTGATGATATCTCAACCAGGGCCTCCTGGTCCCCAGGTGCATCGGCGGTGTATATATAAAAAATAATATAAACGGAAAATAAAAAAGTATTGGCAGGATTTGAACCCGTGGCCCATCGAGTGCGAATCCAGAACGTTACCAATGCATGATTGTTTTATTGACTTCTGGATGGATCGGCGGACTTTTTGACCATCATATTCGTGATCAGCGACCCCCCGAATAATAAAACCGGGATCATTTCGTTAATAATTTACGCAATAAAAAAATGCAACCAATATTCACTCAAAAGAATTGTTTTTTATGTAAAAATTCACGAGGGAAAAACCCTAAAAATAAGGAATAATTTTTTTTTTTATGTCTTGAATAGAAGTAAAAAAACCGCATCTCAATCCATCCGTTCGGAAAGATTTCATAGGTGTTGCTGTTTTTTGTGTTAATTTGCTTCGCCTATTGTAATAATACCAAACCAGAATTTTTTTGTAGCCATAATATCCTATCCCCAGATTTTCATAGCAGCCCATTTCTTAAAAAAATATTGAATAGATATTATGTCACGGTTTTAATGGCATTACATTTTTTGCATATTTTTCTTTATAAAACGTTTTTGAGTAAAAAGATACAGTTTGATTTAGAGAAAATAACATAAGACTACTTAAATAACATTAGCTAACTAAAGCAATAACAGAATTATATACCTACTTGCATATCATATTATGTAATGTGGCGGGTTCGTTTTGGCCTTAAATATCCTCCAATTGGTAATTGTTAAAGAAACGTATTCTTCCAACCACTGTTTTGCATCACTCACGTAATAAAAAAGTACTTATAGATGATAGTCTGTTGCCTGTCTGTCAATCTGTCTGTTGGTAAATCATGGCGACGGAAGAAAACCGACAAACGCAAAATCTAAAATAGCCCAGTCACGCCATATGGGCATAACGCGCGCGCATGCTCTATAAACTGTTACATTCCGTATGCGCGTTTGGCACCGATTTACATTCCGTTCACAGATTTCGCACTCGAATTCTGGTTTTAAATTCGAATCTGACCAATTAAATTCCGCTGGGTGCTAAATACATGTATGGAATGTATTAATATATACCGGGTGCATGCCCAGCAGATTACTAGCTAGGCTGTTACTCTGGTAAGAAGATATATAAATTTAAAAAAATGGTAAGATATATTATTCAATCCGATACCTATACATTTTAATTGCTCCAAGATGGCTTACTTCAGGAATGGCTTACTTGCACAAAAATAAGATGATTTTGGTCAACTTACCTTAGTACAATTTTGCTTTTCTTTTTTTATTTTTTTTAGTTTATTTGTTTATGTATATCTTTCATGTTTTCCCATTTTTCTGTTGGTTTCATTTTGTTTACGTTTGCAGTTGTTATAAGAATCACATTGGTAATTGTAATAACTTTTTGAATTAATATTTATTTTATTTAACTTTATTTTATTTTAACTTATGTATTATTTTTACAATATTATCAGAAGAGTTCCGAGTGCTATTGATAATTATTGGATAATTTTTATAATGGATAATTTTTGAGCAGTGTATTTTAAATTTTGATTTTCACAACTAGTTGTGGAAAGTAAACCGTTTCAGAAGTGATAAGTAGTGTCACTGTCAAATGTCACATAAATGTCAAAATAGAAAAACATCTTTACGCCCTTCTATAGTACCATAAGTTCAGGTATATAGTCCAAGCGACACGTAAATTATTGTGATAACATCACCTACCTAGCTGGTTTTTGGCATGCGTTTTAAGCTCTCCCTGAGTGTCACGAATGCACACTTCTATATTTTTTAAGTCCCGCGTTGGTGGTGGGGGAGGCGAACAGGTGCAAAAACAGTTTTTCTATTTTCTCAATTCCTGATAAATTTACAACAAAAGCGATGCTACAACTTTACACATTACTTTTGTCGTAAATGCATAGGTTATCGATTGATGGGTGCGATAAACCTTTTCGAAGCAATTGTTTTTTTAAATTACAGAACTCATTTGCGTTTTGTGTTTTTACTATATTAATAAAAATAAATTGCGTAACCGCTTAGTTTGACCCCGGGGAGTCCGAGACAAATTCTTGAAAGATTCCAGGTCAGTGGCGTTTTTCGCAAAGGGGTCGCGGTTAAAAGAAATTACCATAACCGCAACGGATATTACCATCTTAGTATATAAATAAGTTATTTAATTAATATATATATATATATATATATATATATATATATATATATATATATATATATATATATATATATATATATATATATATATATATATATATATATATATATATATATATATATATATATAATATATATATATATATAATATATATATATATATATATATATAATATATATATATATATATATATATATATATATATATATATATATATATATATATATATATATACAGGGTGAGTCAGTTTTTTGTAGAAAAACTTTAACGGGGGATAGAACGCACGTTTTTAAAAAGAAAAGTGCCTATAAAGATATGGCCGATCTAGCTTCCTAAGGAAGATACAGGGTGTTAAAATTAAATTTTTTTTTACATTAATGTGTAATATTTTCTGAACGGAATGATATATTCACTAAATATTTTACACATATCTTAACCTGCATAGGATCAACATGTTGTATTGTTCCTGTCGAAAATACTATAGTGGATGTTACTTTTTTCGGGTACTTCGACTATTCTGCATAATAGAACTTTTTTTTCGTACGCCACTGACATTATCTGATACATATTTCTAAAATAACGGCCCCTTAGTAACAATTTTGATCTTTTGTAATTTTACTCTAACTATGACAGTTTTCGAGATATTGGCCGTTGTTTCTCTGACAGTGTAATGTCGTTATTATAATTTTTTTTTCTCGAATTTTCTTTATGACTTATAAACGAACGCTTAGATTTTTTCATGTTTGGGGGATAATGCCTATTAATTAAGGCGCATAAAACAAGCGGTAAGAATGTTCAAAAACTTGCACAGTGGCGGGGTGGAAGGGGTGCTCCACCCCTTTCGTAAACAGAACTTCTACGCCAAAGACTATTTAAAAAAAACTGTTATTTTCATTATCTACATACAGTTTAACAAAAATAATGTCCCTTCTTCTGTTTCGAAATTCCTGTGCGTTTCCTAGTTATTTTGATTTTTAGTGTTTGATGTGGTACTAAATTAAGTAATTTATTTATTAGCAATAATAATTATCGGCTAAATATTTAATTCTTTCAAGGAAACCTACCTAAATATGGTTTGTTAAGGATTCTAAAAAGCCGAAATCTCTTTATCTCTTTCCAAGTAAGAAGGGACATTATTTTTGTTAAACTGTATGTAGATAATGAAAATAACAGTTTTTTTTTAAATAGTCTTTGGCGTAGATGTTCTGTTTACGAAAGGGGTGGAGCACCCCTTCCACCCCGCCACTGTGCAAGTTTTTGAACATTCTTACCGCTTGTTTTATGCGCCTTAATTAATAGGCATTATCCCCCAAACATGAAAAAATCTAAGCGTTCGTTTATAAGTCATAAAGAAAATTCGAGAAAAAAAATATAATAACGACATTACACTGTCAGAGAAACAACGGCCAATATCTCTAAAACTGTCGTAGTTAGAGCAAAATTACAAGAGATCAAAATTGTTACTAAGGGGCCGTTATTTTAGAAATATGTATCAGATAATGTCAGTGGCGTACGAAAAAAAAGTTCCATTATGCAGAATATCCGAAGTACCCGAAAAAAGTAACATCCACTATAGTATTTTCGACAGGAACAATACAACATGTTGATCCTATGCAGGTTAAGATATGTGTAAAATATTTAGTGAATATATCATTCCGTTCACAAAATATTACACATTAATGTAAAAAAAAAAGAAACTTTAACACCTTGTATCTTCCTTAGGAAGCTAGATCGGCCATATATTTATAGGCACTTTTCTTTTTAAAAACGTGCGTTCTATCCCCTGTTAAAGTTTGTCTACAAAAAACTGACTCACCCTGTATATATATATATATATATATATATATATATATATATATATATATATATATATATATATATATATATATATATATATATATATATATATATATATATATATATATATATATATATATATATATATATATATATATATATATATATAATATATATACAATATATATATATATATATATATATATATATATTGTATATATATATATATATATATATATATATATATATATATATATATATTGCTCCGAAAATGTTCGCCCCATCCCCCAATCGATAACCCTTACATTTACGACACAAGTCATAAACGTAAAAATTGTAGCGCTCGAAGCGCCCTCTACGCTGGTATCATAGCTTTTGTCGTAAACTCGGTAGTCGAGAAAATTGAAAAATATTTTTTGTACGTGTTCGCCTCCCCCATCGCCCCCGCGGACTTGAAAAATATGTGCCTGCAACATATCACTGTTGCAGGTGTCGGACTCGACAATCGTGCCCTCTTTTTTTCGGATAAGAAAATTTTCCTTTGATTTGACGCATAATCTCAATTAAAATAATTTTTTTTTAAATTTTCGTAATAAAAAATTGTAACCGGGCAAGAACGACAGATTTAGATGTTGGGCGTTCGTAAAAGCGCCAATCACTCTGCAAATTTTACAGTTTAGTCGACTAGTTAAAATAAAGCCCCTGACAGTGGTAAAAATGGACCACTGTTGTAAAAACTTTCAAAAAAGGACGGTGTCTGGGGACTATTTATTATTTTCTATGATAAATACTTGTAATTGGCGCATTGAGAAGTAGGTTTGAAACACGTATTTAAAAAAGATAAACTCTACAATGAAATTAAAGGCCAATTCAATACCTACAACTTTCATTAATACAAGTTTTGTGTAAAACGCAATGGGGAAATTCGAGAGCCTTTGGTTGTGTTTAAAAAAAAATTGGACAAATCTGGCTGTACGTCTGTACGTATTTATCATTTACTAACGCGTCCCTATGACATACAACCTTCGAAAACATCTAATAAATATTGGAGTGGAATCGATCAATTTTTCATACACAGACTGGACACTAATAATGCTAGGACACTAATGCTGGACACTAATCTTACGAAAAGATTATCTACTCAAATACATTTGCAAAGATACATAAAATAGAAACAGGTCTATATTTTGTTTATTGACCCTTTTTTTAAAAACTGCCATTGCCTTGAATTATTAGGGTTATGAAGTATGGAAATTTATCTAATTTCATGATACATAGTACAAAATGAATAATGAATGTTGATGAGTTATATTTTATCATAAAAATTCATTGACTTTTGTCATTGGTAATAATTATCAACTAGAATTCTTTACAGAAGCAAACATCATTCATAAATCACGTATAATGGAGGTTAAAAACCTTTGGCTATTAAATCAATATTTAAGTAAAATAATTTTGCATAATGAGTGTATACTATCTATTTCTAATAAACTAGTCAACAAGGAAAAATTAATAGGGGCCTGACATTTTATGGCAATATTGAAATGAGGCGCCCGCGTCACCAGGCATAATGTGAAAGCATTAATGACAACTTGTTTCTCACAGTCGTATATCATGTAGATATCTATCAGACTACTACATAGTGGGAATTAAATGTACCCGTGATTGTCTTGGTGGCAAACTCTTAAAATGCGACACTAGATCGCACACGGGTGCGACACGCAGCTGATATAGCATATACTCACGCACTCTCGGAAGTAACCTTCCTCATTGAAAGAAAGCAGCGAGCGGTGAGTTCTCAGGTCTCAGCTACTGATCAATAACAGCCCCGAGGCATTCTCTAATCGAGCTGTAAAATACTGGCAGGAAAGTTAACAACTGAGTTAAACTGTGTGGCACTCTCTATAAGGTAAAGCTAACTGTCAGAATTTTTTGACTCAACAAAACTGGAAATTAACAGTCTCTGTATGATCAGCTCTATTATTCAGTATTTTTCATAAGAAAGACTGTTGATAAGAGTAAGAGTGTACCTCGTCAGTTCTAGTACCAGGATCGACTTTAGGATTCCACTATATAAAGTTATTCACCGTACAGGATTTTCAGGTTGCCCGATACGATATCGTTGTCGTCGGACAGTAACGACATCCGACATATGAGAATATTACAAAACAAACCTGGTCAAACATACAACATCGTATTTAAATACCATATTTCGTAGGTACTTTACTACTGTTTACGTGTTCATACATCAGTAAATAAACATATTGTCGTCCAACAGCTAACGAGGAGCGCTGCATCCCACGGTATGTCGTGTACTGTGGTCGATGTCGTTGCTGTTACCGGACAGTGTGAAAACGTGCCATATGTTTCCATACATTTTGCGTGCCCCGATATCGTGTCGTCGGACGGTAACGATATCGTATCGGGCAATGTGACCACAGTCTAAATCGGAATATATGCAGATATTTCCTGTATTTCCTTTATTTTTTCACGTACCCATTTTAAATTTTGGTGGATACAATACCCCTGAAAATAGATTTTTAGACGTTAAAAAGTTGAGACCATATCCAGTTTACCAGGAAATTATCGCAGCTTTCGCTATATCCTATATATTTTTACATATTAGGATTCAAGACACAACATTCTCAGTATATCATTTGCCTTATATAATTGCAAACAAATCATGTGTCTAATAATGATATGTGAATAACTACCTTCTTGTGATTAATAGTCTTTTAGTTCTCTCTCATGACTCTTAATTGGTATACGTTTAACTATACTATTGCAAACTGAGCATAAGGAAAAATAAAAGTTTTTCTGCGTGATTTTTCATTTTTAATTAAATTAAATAGAAAAAAACAAATAGCATAGATTTGAAATCGATATCGATGAATTCAGAAAAAATCTGTAATTTATTGAACATTATGAGCCACCACGTTCCAATCTGAATAAAAAGTTGTTCAATTTTGGAGGTTTCGCAAATTAGTACCCTAAGTAGTACTTCCACAGCGGGGCTATCTTCGGCACGTCTATTTTGATGCCTATTTTTTGCATAAAAATGCTTCTTTGATTATCTATTGGTTTTTTATTATTGTTATTGTTTGTTTATTATATTTTATGATATAATTATTATTATTATTATTCTTTTCTCCTTATTTAGATTATCCTTTGTTATTGTTTATATTTTATGGTATTATTATTATTATTATTTTATTATTATATTATGTAACAAATGGGTTTGTGGACATTGCAACGGGGGCTCCAAGCAAGCGACCTTCGAATGTGCCTCATGTTTCTATGACGATTGGAAGTGTGCTCAAAAGTTCGTTCATATCTTCTTAGCGTTTTTTAATATTTCCTATTTGTGTTACATTATTTATTTGTTTTGTTTGTTTAAAAGAAATTATTTTAGTTTAAAGCCAAATAATTTCTTAAAACAAGTCAGTGCGGTGTTTAAAAGACCATTACAAATGTGTTCCTAACTGGTGTTGTTAGTTGTTAGTGTCTTTTATGTTTTTTATATATTTTTTATTTGTTTTGAATTGTTCATTTGTTTTGTTTGTTTAAAAGAATATATTTTAGTTTAATGCCAAATAATTCCTTAAAACAAGCCAGTGCGCTGTTTTTAAGACCATTACAAATGTATTCCTAACTGGTGTTGTTAGTTCTTAGTGTTTTTGACATGTTTTTTATGTATTTTTTATGTTTTACATCGTTTAAAGAGTTTTGGTTTATGTATGGTTTATGTTTTTTTTAGTTTATATTAATATTTCCTACCAAAGGAATTAAATAAACGAGTTTATGCAAGTATTTTTTTATCACAATTTTTAGTTTTTTTGGTGTCGAAGTAACCATGGTATAGTTCAACTTCGATTTTATACGTAAATACGCACAGTGTGCCGAAATTACCCCCAAGTCGGGGAACTTCGTCACCAAAAAGAAAATTAAAAAAAGGTGAAGGGCAGGTGGGGGTGGGGGGTTTATTTTGTCGCCAATCGATAGCTAAGGCTTCAATTGTTACGATGGCACATGAATCAAGGTTCTGAAGGTCATAGTTTCCCCTCCATAGTACCAAATATACCAAAAACCTGTCGAAGCCCCAGTTTACGGTAGTTATTAATGAATTTCAACGAGAAAAATATATTTTCCCCGTGCTTTACCTGCCGTAAAACAAATTTTGGTATTTCAAGGCAATCTAGACGAATGTTTAGAGAATGTTTAGAGTTTAAAAAATTAACATGGCATTAAAATGCGGTCATTTCCGGGTAAACCGGAAAAATGTATACGTGAAAAAATAAAGGAAATATAAAGATGAGCCACTAGCCTGTGTCACCTGGTATAAATTAAATGAGAGCTTCTTCGCATTCACAGTTAAATTATCCATAAACCTCCTTGGGAGATAAACACCGTAGCTAAATATTATACTCTCAAGTGCCATTTATCAAGGAAGTAGCAAAAATATTATCCATTTTACTATCTTTAAAAATATGTTTCCTCTTGACGACGTATTTATAAACCTCGACAATGTAATCAAAGAAACGTTATGTAAATTATTCCGGCATAATTGCGAAAACTGACTTAGATGTTGAATGGATGGGAACTCAAGTTTTAACAATTCTTTTTACTACACATAAAGGAAATCGCAAAGGTAACATAAACAGGTAATATGCAGATAACGAGACAGGTTTTTTTTCAATAATATATTGTTCTGAGCATCACTAAACAAGCAAACTGGTTTAAAATTTCTAACGGACATACTCAAGCACGTACCCATTAAAAGTCCATATTGGATAGTAGAATAAAATAAACCAATTATTTCAGAGCAAAGCTATGATTAATTAACCATGTAAATTAACCCTATACGCATAAAAATATCCACAAAACAATCACTGCTTCTGTATTTTTAGTCTCAACGGAAAAAGCTATAAATAGGTAGCTGTTAATTAAATCGATACATTCACAAATAAAGTAGGTATATACTCCTTTTTATTTTCTTTGTCCAAATTTCTTGTAATAATTGTGACATTAATAATAATATACCTAGCTAGTTCCAAAAAAACAGCGCGCCCGATTTTTAACTTCAAGGTCCGCTAACTTTTGACTGGTAAACCCACTAAAAATAGTTTTATTTTGTGTGTTTATTAAGAGCGTTCCTATATGCGGCCATACGAAAACTAGTTAATTCAGTAAATTTCGAATTCTAGGCTCAATAATTAGAATTAAAGTTTACACCCATGTAAGTTATTCGCTTTTGTGTAAAACAATTAGAACATGTTTTTAAAAAACCCAGATCAAAATGACCAACTTTTCTGATTCAAAAATTATCAATTCTATCCTATAAGATTTTTCAAAATAATTTGCCATTTTCAGTGAATTCGAAATAAGAATGTAAATAGGCAAAAAAAAAGAAACAGAAAGGAGAAGAAATATAATTGCATTTGATGAAAGAAAATCGAATACACACAAAATTTAAGACAGGCAATACTAATGTTGCCATAGATCAAGGTTAGAGCTCGAAGGAAAGGTCTTACCACTTACATAAACAAAACTTTTATTTGAATGATGTTATTGTTTGCTATGATGAATATTTTTTTGGAACTATTGAAATAAAAATAAAACCGCAAAAATAACCGCGTATCGTATATGTCAATCCAGGCAATAAACTATCTGCGTGCCAAATTTCATCCAAATCCGTTGTGACGTTTAAGCGTAAACTTAAATCGGCAATCAAATTCAATAAATACAACCAATTGAAATTAAATTAAATTCAGTAACCTGCAACTAATGAACAGACTATAGTATAAGCGCAAGCAAACAAGTGCCTATAACCAACGAACAGAGTATAGCGGAACGCCAACCAGCTACGCTCATGATTGATCAAAACGTTATAACTAAATAATTAATAGCCACAAAAATCTATTTCAAGTGAAATTATAATAGACAAGTCGTCATAATAATAATTATAAAATATCAATCACTAATAAACTGTCTAAATTAAAGGATTAATGCAAAAGCATAAGTGTAAATAAGGGTTTCGAGAGTCTAGCTAGGAAGCAAAGCATAAAATGTCGAGGGAACGCGTCACACAGAACGTGAAGTTACACGACAGACATTGAATTTAACTGTTTGATAGTGTTTAGAATTCAAAATTATATAATATGATAATCAAAGTGTAATAGTTTTAAGTGAAATTAAATAAATTAAATATGAATCAATATGATTGGCCAGATCAAAATAACAAGAAAAGAAGTAGGTAACTAGGAAGTTGCACATGCTTTTTATTACGGTACATCCGTAGAAACTAAAAACATTGTAAAGAGTCTTGTTACGGCGTTCAAAGGAGCAACAGCCACGCTCCCGAATTTCATGAAAATTTATTATAAAATAATTGTAAATTTAAAGTAATAATTGTTAATTTGTGCTAAGCAAGCAATAATACCAGTGTAAATGGTCTAGAAATCGAAAAACTGCATGAATAAGTGTTTTCGTCATTTTTACAAGTAAGAAGTGGTAGCATACCAAGGTTGGTAACATACCAGCCCAGTAGAAGAAATTTGCGAGCAATATCAAACAATGAAAGGAAACAATCTTTCACAGTAATTAAAGTAATAGATTAGAAACTACATTAGCAGTAAGTAATAAATTTGAGGGTAGATAAATCCCAAGGCGACATCCAGCAAAGGCAGTCAGCATTCCAGATGCAGTACAGCGCCATCTTGCTAGATGACACTACTACCAGACCCCAGCAGCATTTGTTAGTTCGTGTACCAGTGAAACCAAAAAAGTGATAAGTTTGTGCGTCGTGATAAAAGGATTAACATACTTTTATAAGGTAATAAACAATTCAAAATTTGCTAGTATTAAGAAATATTGTGTCATAGGACCCCAGAAGTTCACCAACTTCTTCTTTCTTCTTTTGAAAAGTTCAGGAAATAATTTAAAACTATTACACTTTGAGCTTTACTGACATTGAATAGATTTAATAAAATTTTGCATACAATAAAATTCAACAATTTTCAGTCATTACTTCATCTTACAAATATTTTTCTAAATAAATTTATATAATAGACCTAATTGGACCCCCCTCTAAGACTGATCCTTTAATTAAAATAAATATTAGTGTTCATAGAGCTGGCGCCCATAAAACATAAAAGGATTCAATATGGAAGAAAATTGAGTAAGTATCCTTTAATCAGATTAAATATTTCTCCATCATATATTTTCAATATAAAATATTTTTATTACCAAAGCCTAAAACATATTACTTACATATATCACAATTATCTCATCAACCTGCAAGTTCTGTTTGTACTACGCTGGCATTTTTATCCATAGTCCAGTTTCATCGGAGTCGCAGATTTCTGGCATATATGCCGCAGCCTGTTCGTACCTTTTTCCTTGATCCGTCTGTGAAGACATAGTTTACACCTTCAACGCCGGCCTCATCTTCACGAGTAGTTTGTATGGTGTAAGTTTATCAAAGATAAGCCGAGGCGGAATATATACCATCGGCACATGCTTGTAAAAGGGGTATCGTTTTGACAGCCTCAGTCCACAGGCGGTTTCTGGTTTGGCCACAGCTTGCATTTGGTAGTATGCCAACGGATTTGAAGCGAGTCATGGTAGTCAAAGCCACTTCTTCTAGATGTAGGTCTAGCGGTGGAAGGCCGCATTATTTCCATTGCTTTCGTTGGTGTTGTTCACATAGCTCCGGTTATGCTCAGACAGGCAACTCTTTGTACCTGGAATAGCTTCAGTTTTGCTGTTGTTTGTTGACTCTTGGGCCACCAAACAGCTCCGTAGGCCATCATTGGTCTTATGATAGCAGTGTATATCCACAGGACCACCCTGGGTTTCATTCCCCAGGTTTTCCCTATGGTTCTACGACACTGCTCATATGATATGTAGGCCTTATTTATTCTTCTTTCAAGGTGAAGATTCCAGTTTAGTTAAGCATGGAAATTTGGATTTTCCTGGTGTGTATGCATGTTGATTGGGGTGCACAGGATTGTTAGTTAATGTTACATCCCTCAGATATCGCTCACATAGCTTCTCCATCATTTGCAGTAGAAATGAAGTGATGCTAATAGGACGGTATGCTTTGGGGGTGGAATAGTGTCCATCCCTTCTGCTTTTGGTATGAACAATACTTTTATATCTAATTCAATTCAATTCCAATTCTATTTATTACAATATTATCATCCCAACGTGGGGCCTTATATAAATAATTTATTACAATACATATTACCATCCCAACATAGGTCTTCTTATAAATACATACATACTTATCAATTTAGCTAACCCAATGTGTATATATATATATATATATATTTTTTCTCTCTTGACCCAATTATAAAGTCAACGGGACGAAGTCGCGGGTAAAAGTAGTGGCATATAATATTTTTTTAAATCTCTTATAGGACGGGAGCCTACATTTTTATCTCATAACTGCCCACAGCTGTAAATAGTTATACGATACACAGTTATATACATAATTAAACAGTATATCATTAGTCCAGTATATAGGGAGGGAAGAACTTTTTTGGCCCCTACAGACTAGAATTATATCTGCAAATAACGAACTATACTGTAACAAATGTCATGAAGTCTTAGGGGAAGGTTAAAACACTCCCTTGTGGTGCCCAGGTGTCCACAGATTCTTTTTGGATAAGTAAACGTCATCCCCATCTTTAACCCTCAATCGTATAACTTCGTTATACGATTCTATTGAGTATCTAAGTGAGCATGAATAATGTTATAAAAGGCTCTCGATAGATCGAAAATTATGCCAATGGTTTTTTGTTTTTTATTCATTGATTCAATAATACTGCTACATAACGATATTAGTGCATCCAAGGTCGAGCGACCTTTAACAAGCCCTAATTAATTTGCAGATATAGGATTATATTTAAAGATAAAAACTCAGTCTCTGTAGATAAGCTTTCTCATAAGTTTTTGAGAATGCTGAAAGCAGCTAACAACATATATTTTATGAAGTGGTATAATCATTGCACATTTGAACTGATAAGAGAAATAACCATTTTCTAATGAACTATTTAACAAATAAGTGAGAGGGGTTAACACGTCTCTGACATTTCCATTCTGACATTATTTGTTCGTGTAGTTCTGACATTTCCATTTAATAATGAACGCGGAACGTCGTCAATACATTCCAGATGATCTTTCCTCTGAAATTTGCTTGATTTAATATATACTTCACTTAATTTATTGATATATCCAATAAAAATAAGTTTGGTTTAGAGGATACATCTATACTTTTGCTTGTATTTGTTTTGGCAACCAAAGATTGAATTAAATTTGTAAAAAAAATCATTAAAACTGTTGGCTACTTGATTTAAATCATCAATTATTGCGTCTTGAACTTCTATGTGGCCTGAAAGCTTCTTAACAGAATATAGATTTGTATTCATTTTTACCAGATTCCAGGAGGCACTAGATTTATTATTTGGCTTGGACATCATCATAATAGTTTCCTTTTACTTTATGAATATTTTTCTGATTCGATTTTTTGTAGTTTTATATTGATTTATTAAATCAGTATAAATATTTACTTTTGGATTGCACTTAATCATAGTTATAATAATGTGCTTAGAACGTACTAATATGGTGCAATATAACAGGATATTTACATATTAAATATCAAAATTAAGTGCGTGTTACAAGACACCACGCACTTGAGTGTCTTATCTAGAACCCCTAGTTGAGTTTCTTATGTCGGTCGGTAAAATGGATGCCACGTCTTTTACCGAGTGAAATAAAATAGTTGTGCCATAAAGAAAATCGGCGTTAGAAGCTCTGCCCCAACGATATATATTATCATCACAAAAGCCTTCTCGTATGTTTGAGTTCATTTGATAGCTGCCCTCATAAATTTTTCTAACAAGACGTGAGGATCGGTTTCGACCTTTTCCAATATGGACGTATAGAAAGTTCGAATGAAAAATCTCACATGTTTAATACAGCCGAGACCCAGCAGCTATAAATATTTTTATTATTTTATGAGCATCCAAGGTCATATATTGCGCACAGCAATAGCAACATGGATCAAAGAAATTACCGTTTTATATAAAACATAATACCAAGAGGTGGATAGATCTAGAATGCTTAAATCATGATATAAAAACCATAAATTGGTTACGAAAGTCCATACCTAGTGAATCCCTCAACAGCCAATGTAAAATATCAAACAATCAACTAAATAAAAACATTGAAAATAAAAAAAAAGAACTATTTTCCCAAAAAATAATACATTAAATAATAAAACAGAAACGCTCTGGTCCATAACGAATGAAAAACTTGGCAAATCAAAACACAAACAAACAGAATTAAACATTAAAATTCATATAACATTATATAGACCAGTCAAGTACCTACAGTTGCGGCCACCCAAATGTGAACGATTTTGATTGTCACATCAAATTTATCAAATTTCAGTGTTTATAACTTTAGTATTTTCTATTATAATGATGAATGGAAAGACGAAACGTATAGTAAAAGGTTGACACTAATATACTCTGTAATCTTCCTTATCTATACAGTATAATTCTTAAAAATGTTACTAAAACAAAAGTGAGGAAAACTAATCTCCATATTTAAAAATTAACACAACAAAACGTTAATGTTACTAAAAGTGGTATATTTTTTGTATATTAAAAACCCTGACAACGACTTAAAAGGCCTAATAGGCAAGGTGTAGGTAAGGTCTCCACTGAGAATGAAGACAATGTTCTGGTTCAATTTATCCATCAGAATCCAGAAACTGCTGCGAAAACTGGAGAAGAAACATTATTTCCAGGGTCTGTTAGCACGAAGACGTCTAAAACAATCTGGACTTGCTACTGCCAACAAAGTATCTATTATTTCTTTAATTCCACAACGCTTTCCAATCTTCTTGGCATGGACATAATTAACGTTCTCATATCATACAAATCCACCAGCTCTTCCCAAGTAATGTCAATAACTTCACAGGGTTCACCACAGTTTGCCGGCCTAAAGTCTCTCTGATATATTTTCTTGACTATTAAACTCAATAAGTTTTTAATGGGGTTCAAATCCGAACTTTTTGCTGGCCAATGTAGAATATTCATGTTATTGGTATTCAGCCATTCTCTTACTATTTGTCCTGTATGAATTGGAGAATTAACCTGCAACCAAAACATACATAGTTGTTATAATACTTTAATGTATACGTACAGTGTAAAATTCCTCACATGTTCCTTACAGATGGTAACATCACGGTATCCAAAATATTTGTGTAGTGTTAGGCTGTTAATTGGCCATCAATTTGCCAGCATACTCCAGGATCGTGAACCCTTATCCACGCCCAAACATTGACTGAAATACGACCACTATTGGTAGTAACCAATGTATAATTCTCGTCGAATCTTGAATTCCTGGCTCGATAAACACTTAGTCTTGCACTATTAGAAGATTGAAATATTTTCTCTTCGGAGAACACTACGATGTTCCAGAATTCATTACCTTGATACAATAATTCGTTTGTAAACTGAACTCGGATTTGTTTATTCTCATCAGTTAAGAATATTTTGTGAGCAGTAGCACAGTTGTTTTAGACGTCTTCGTGCTGTTCTGACATACCCTGTAAATAATGTTTCGAAAGGACTCTGATGGATAAATTGCACCTGAGCATTGTCTTCGTTTTCAGTGGAGACTTACACCTTGCCTAATAAATAGGTCTTTTTAATCGCTGTTCCTCTTGCCAGCGGTTTTTAATATAAAATATATAGCTTTCACTAACATTTAAATCAGCAGCCAATTTACTCATCAACCAGTTTTCTTCTAATTTTGCTACAGCCCTTGCTCTTTGCGCCTCAGTTAATTGCCTCGAAATATTGTTAGTGACGTTTTTAAATTTATTATCAATGACAGATATGTTTGAGATTTACGGCGGCTATGATATAAAGTCAAAATTACACTATATAATTTTGCCGTTCACATTTGGGTGGCCGCAACTGTACATTAAAATCGCAAAGTAACCTCTAGTTCTGTTTTTTTAATATGTCGTTAGAACCACTACCAATCATGTATATCCAAGTTTGCAGCTTCGAAAGACCTGTGCTAACTAACCGTGTAATCAAACCGGTTCTTTTCAAACACAGTTCTATATTCCAACGTAGCGAATATATTCACATTTTTTTGTACTTTCGTACACATTTTTTTTGTTTTCCAACGCATTCTCGCAATGGCACGCACAATTCTGACAATACTGCCTTCAGCATGGCAATCACCGATCAAAAAGTGCTCTTAACTCTCCATGTTAAAAACAAGTTGCGTGGCAGAGCCGCCGAGGTGAATATTCCCGTCACTCAGCCACGTGGGAAAAAATCAAACACTTGTTAAACATTAATTTTGGTGATTAGCGTGATCTCGCGTCTTTAATACAAGATTTTTGTTTCACGATTACAAACGCATAATGCAAATGCATGCCGCGATACAAAAGCAAATGATGCCCCCAGAACAAAAGAAAGCGCAATCTGACTTGATAGAAACAATGACACTCAATACATTACTTGTCGGTCTTGAGCCTAAATTAGGACAAATAATAAGATCCGGTAACCTACAATGAAGTTGCTATGAACAGAATTCCGTAGGGAACTACAACTGACGTATCGTATTACCAAAAACAGAAATTTCAGAGACCTATTACGCAAAATTCAAATCAAATCGCAAATCAAGTAAGGAAACGGATCCCACAAAAACTTTATTCGTATTGCAAGCGTACAGGCCATTTAATAAATGAGTGCCGTGCAAGACAGCAATCACAATCGCAAAACTTCACCAGACCAAGCTTTCAAAGTAATTCAAACCAAACCCCTCAACAACCCCCCATACAAAGACCTAATTTCCAACCAAATCAATATAATCAAAATACAAGACCTTTTCTAACAAAGACTCAATTTGCAACAAAATCGTCCGAGTTTAAAAAAAAATCAGACGATACCAAATCCCATCTACTCAAATCAGCAAAGGCCATCGGCCACCCAATCAAACCCAAATTTTAATAGACTTCAGCAAAATAAAACTCTCCTTGTTTATTATGATAATTTGTCAAGCAAAAATTTAAATAATTATCAAGATGACATTAATGATATTGATTATACTGCTAATCAATATAGCCCGAATACTTTCACCGACAATGAAGAATATGATCAATTTGACTATACTGATAATCAAGAACAAACAATGCTAAACGAAAATTTTCACCATTCCCCATTTCCAACCGATCTCCCGAACTACGAAACAGACAAACACTACACATTGACAAATCATATTCAAACAATGCAGAATTTCAACCCCTATGTAGAACTTCCCAGAACAGATATTTTTCTGAACCCGCTATTAACTGAAGACTCAAAAAATCTTGACATCTATAAATGACATGACAAATAAATTTAAAATTTTAATTGACTGGAGCTGATGTAACTATTTCCAAACAAAAAACATGCGAAAATTATAAGCAAAAATCTCCGGAAAATGTTAATCAAGGAATGATCAACCAAAAAATCATAATAAACGAATCAACACTTATTTCATTTCAAATTGGCAACCCGCATAAAGTGTACATATATAGGTTCCGACTTTCTAGGACATTACAATTGTAATGTTCTAGATCTTCATTATAGAATCATAGAAGATATATTTGAGTAAATCTGTGAGAAAAAGAAGATACTTTACAGTCCCCTTGCCTTTCGACACAGACGGAATAATATGTTTATTCATCCTATTATACAAATTTAAAAACGAAATTGATCTATCTCAAATCTTTCATGTAGAAAACAATTTAGATTTGTCAATATTGGAAATGCTTTGATTTATTTTTGCCGAACAAGATTTAAAATAAGTTATTTGCCAAAACATCGTCAAAACACCCGACAAAGTCAAAATTCCTATCATACTAGACCAACAGCACCCAGGTAAAAATAATTTATACAGAGGTATAAATGAAACCATTAGACGTCTCACCTCCACCAAATCGCAGAGTTAGTATCCTTACCAGGCTACTTCCAAGGAGAAGACCACCAATACACGCAAAGATGAAATCAACGAAGAGTGCATCGAAATGAACAGTTGAAAAACTATCAGTGCATCTCAGTGTAATTTTTTGAAAAGAACTTATTTTAAATCCATTTTTATATTATATAATTTAAATATTCTTGACCTGAATTATTCAGTTTCATTCAATGTTATATTTTTCTTACTATGTAACTTGAATTTTATATTATTTAAAAGTCGATGTATAGCATCAACTTTTTTTATAAGAAGGGAGTTGTTATATGAAACTCATGCCTAGTATATGGAACTAACATATACACTTGTTCTTCACAAGTCGTGTTTTTGAAGATGTAGCAAAAGATTACAACTTCCTCTGATATCATATTTCAATGCTTTGCATGCATTAGATATCAGTTTTTCTTAGCTTAGTTGACATTATTGCCCATTTGAAAGACTTCTGCTCCAGCTACTTCATGGTCTCTCACCATGTCCAGTATTTTTGAAGTGAAAACTTCTTTAGGCGCGCTAAGCAATTTTATTTTTGTGGACGTTAAATAAGACTGGGCCGCCACGCAGCACGCTAGCGTAGCCACGAGTGAATTTTATTTAGCAAAACTGGTAAAATGGATACCTACAATAAAATACATAATTTAATTTTTAGAGTGAAGAATTTTTAGTTAAAATAGTGAATACGAGCTGATCAAATCTAGATCATAGAGTGAATAATAATGGCTTTGACTGGAAAAAACGATTGAAAACATCTATTGAACGCTTGGCTGCATATTTTTGAAATATATTGCAGTCAAAATTTACTGGAAGGGGGTAGCACCTCGTCGCGGTGAAATAAATATAAAGGTATTTCGAATTGCTAAAAAATATAAATTATTAGGAAACATTTTATAGGAATTTTTTTAAATTTTTGTATCAGACATTTTGTATTTTTGTTTCAGATTTAGAACATGCTTTTAAACAATGTTTTTTGGACAGATAAAAATTACAGCTTTGCACCCTAAGTTGGTTATTTTTATCTGGCCCAAAAACATCGTTTAAAAACATGTTCTAATTGTGTTACATAAAAGTGAATAACTTACCATGAACCATGCGAACTTTAATTCTAAAGCTACTTGCCAAAAATAGGCTCATTACGACAAGTATGGATCTCATAATTAGAAATTTACTGAATTTATTAATTTCAATATGGCGGCGTATACTATATAACGCTCTTAAGAATTATTAATACGAATTTTATGATAAATCTGATGTACCGATTACCTAGTACTTATAATCAGAGTAGAGATTATTTGTGATATTATCAATAAAAAAGTTCAAGTTTACGAATCAAGGTCAAGTTGAGTTTTAAAATAGAACATGTAGGTGTCTAAAAATCTGTAAATATTTATTTTATATCATAATATGTATATGCTCACTGATATAATATTCAGATTGTACGCTCAGTTTACATCTGGTTATATAGGTAATATATAGGTAGTTCAAAATATATAATACGAGTACACTACCTTGCCAATACGAGTACACTATCATTGTAAATTTATAAGTACAGTGGACAGTAAGGATTATTTCATTTGTTAACGCGTTTATAGTAATATGAAAGCCAGAATGTCCACAATGCATCTCCTGCAACAGGAAAATAACATTTATTAATTACCTTAATAAAATAAAGTGGGACACCGAGAACGTGTGCAAATATTTTGTTTTTAAAATGATGTAATTAGAGACCTGTAGCTGATAACAGTTTATTTATTCCTAGTTCAAACAGCTTGCCTTTTGGAGGAGTGAAAGTGAATTTCATCGTATTTTTTAAAAAATTTTCGCTTTTTTGCTATTATTTAACTTTCGTCACTAAATTATTCTTGTTCTACAACATACGCTGTTCGAGCGTTCTTCGTTAAAAATAGTAAAAAAATAGGTATATAAGAGACGTTTTAGAACCATATGTTGTTCCTTTTGCGCCGTTCATCGGTGACGATTTTATGTTGTAGCATGATAATGCCCTGCCGCATGTTGCACGAATCGTTGTTGAGTATTTAGCCGAGGTTGATATCCCAGTAATGGCCTCCTCGAAGCCCAGACCGAAAGCCAATTGAACATGGCTCTTAGAAAGAAAGTACAATCTCGTGTACCAGCTCCTGCAAATTTACGTTACGCAAATTTAAGTTTTAATTGAAGAATCGCAGAAAATCGACCAGTTACATTCAAAACCTAATTGAGGGCATGCCAGAACGAATTGTAGCAGTTATTCGTGCACGTGGGGGAAACACTTCGTACTAACGTGATTAGGTTTTTCAGTTTATTTTCAGGTCGTTTTCGTTATAGTCAAATTTGTAAAATTGTTATAGAAATAAATGCAAAATGTAACGTTTTTCTAAAGCCCTTGTATCTTTAACAAAAAAATAGTTATTGTAACAAATAAAAAAAGAAAATGTAAGGAATTGATGTATCTTGATAACAAAACGAAATTATAAGGTGTAACAGGTTGGCCACTCCATATTTTAAAGATAGAGTAAAAAGGCACTTTTTGTGTCACCCTGTATAATATGGACATATTCCTAGTTTTTTTAATGTAAATCCTCTCTGAGATTCTTAAAAATTAGCTACTAGATGAAAACAAATTTAATAAAATCGGACTTAAATCAACAAAGTTATTGATAAGCAAACTTCATCAATATTTTGAGTGGATCGATTATTTTGCCGGTGAGTGTATATATATATATATATATATATATATATATATATATATATATATATATATATATATATATATATATATATATATATATATATACAGGGTGAGTCAGTTTTTTGTAGACAAACTTTAACAGTGGATAGAACGCACGTTTTTAAAAAGAAAAGTGCCTATAAAGATATGGCCGATCTAGCTTCCTAAGGAAGATACAGGGTGTTAAAATTTAATTTTTTTTTACATTAATGTGTAATATTTTCTGAACGGAATGATATATTCACTAAATATTTTACACATATCTTAACCTGCATAGGATCAACATGTTGTATTGTTCCTGTCGAAAATACTATAGTGGATGTTACTTTTTTCGGGTACTTCGACTATTCTGCATAATAGAACTTTTTTTTCGTACGCCACTGACATTATCTGATACATATTTCTAAAATAACGGCCCCTTAGTAACAATTTTGATCTCTTGTAATTTTGCTCTAACTATGACAGTTTTCGAGATATTGGCCGTTGTTTCTCTGACAGTGTAATGTCGTTATTATAATTTTTTTTTCTCGAATTTTCTCGAATGACTTATAAACGAACGCTTAGATTTTTTCATGTTTGGGGGATAATGCCTATTAATTAAGGCGCATAAAACAAGCAATAAGAATGTTCAAAAACTTGCACAGTGGCGGGGTGGAAGGGGTGCTCCACCCCTTTCGTAAACAGAACTTCTACGCCAAAGACTATTTAAAAAAAACTGTTATTTTCATTATCTACATACAGTTTAACAAAAATAATGTCGCTTCTTCTGTTTCGAAATTCCTGTGCGTTTCCTAGTTATTTTGATTTTTAGTGTTTGATGTGGTACTAAATTAAGTAATTTATTTATTAGCAATAATAATTATCGGCTAAATATTTAATTCTTTCAACGAAACCTACCTAAATATGGTTTGTTAAGGATTCTAAAAAGCCGAAATCTCTTTCCAAGTAATTACAATTACAAAAAAAAACATTAGATGAGCATGTTAATGTTTATGGAGATATAAATATTTTTGAATTTATAGCAATATTTAATTAACAATAATAATTGTGGAATAAATAACAATTGTTAGCAATAATGATTTATAAATAACAATTACAAGAATTAATAACAATAACACTAGTACCTACATACATAAAATTAGATACTTTGTTCAAAATGTAAACCGTTCTTCTCAATACACATTTCACTGCGACGTATCATAGAACGTCTTAAGTTAACTAAATGATGCACCCTTATTTCATTGCAAGCATCTCTAATGCGATTTTGAAGTTCCTCAAGTGTATTAACCGGAGTGGTATACACTATTTCCTTAATGAATCCCCACACAAAAAAGTCAAGTGGTGTTAAATCGGGGGATCTGGGAGGCCACGCCACTGGACCTCCACGACCTATCCACCTCCCTGGATAGTTATTGTTTAGCCAATTTCTTACATTTCTGCCATAATGGGCCGGGCACCCATCAAGTTGAATCCAAGACTGTCTTCTTAAATTCAAAGGAATGACTTCCCATATATTACCATGGTGTTCTTCTAAAAATTGTAGGAAATTTTCTGAATTTACACGTTGTGGCAAGAAATAAGGTCCAAACACGTGGTTGCCGTAAATTCCAATCCAGACATTTGTACTAAATTCATGTTGAAAACTTCGTGGTCGAATGGCATTTGGGTTTTCATGTGCCCATACATGCAGATTGTGAAAATTTACTATACCACGACGAGTAAAACAAGATTCATCAGTCCACAGTATATTGGATAAGAAATCCCTATTATTTTGAATGGAGTTAAGAACCCATCTACAATAAGTAAGTCTTCGTTCAGCGTCACCTGGACATAAACCTTGAACAGGTTGAAAATGATATGGGCGTCTGTGATCCCGTTTTAAAACCCGGGAAATTTTACTTTGGGAAATACCAAGAGCAATAGCAGCACCTCGAGTACTTGTCGTTGGGTTCCTATTAAATTCCCGCAATATACGGTCTCTATCTCGTCCACGGTTGTTCTGTCGGCCCCCGGGTACATTTTTCAAACCCTGGTTAACAAATCGACGGTGGATACTCACAAAAACGGAATGATGAGGTTGCCGTCTATTTTGAAATCTTCTTCGATACTCCCTAGCTGCGTATCTTGAATTCCCATTTGCGAACCCATAAATAAAATGAATGTCGGCTTGTTCGCTATTTGTAAATGTAAACGGCATGTTACACTAATTAAAATCTGGCAAATCACATAAAATAACTTTTTAATCTTAAAAATAATAATTAATAACAGTGAAAATATTCAAGATGAAGCAAAATTGTTTGTAGATAAACTTGTAATACGTCAAACTGTCGTTTCAAAATATGACATAATGCTTACTTGTTTTCCAAGCAGTATAATATTTTGTTGCAATTATTACGTACAGTTACAAATTCGCTAGTTTTAAATGGAAATTATTTAGCAAACAACAACAAAAATTGAAACAGAAATTGGTACATGCACAAGTTTAATAAAACTTAAAGGAAATTTTTAAGACTTTTGGCAACTGCACAATAATCTATTGTATTGTAAGTACATTTGTAATTTAACAGATTTCAACATATAAAAGTATTGTATTTGAGTAAGGCTTGATATAACAAATATTTATTTTGACTACATTGGAAAAAGATAAAGAATAAGAGATTTCGGCTTTTTAGAATCCTTAACACACCATATTTAGGTAGGTTTCGTTGAAAGAATTAAATATTTAGCCGATAATTATTATTGCTAATAAATAAATTACTTAATTTAGTACCACATCAAACACTAAAAATCAAAATAACTAGGAACCGCACAGGAATTTCGAAACAGAAGAACGGACATTATTTTTGTTAAACTGTATGTAGATAATGAAAATAACAGTTTTTTTTAAATAGTCTTTGGCGTAGATGTTCTGTTTACGAAAGGGGTAGAGCACCCCTTCCACCCCGCCACTGTGCAAGTTTTTGAACATTCTTACCGCTTGTTTTATGGGCCTTAATTAATAGGCATTATCCCCCAAACATGAAAAAATCTAAGCGTTCGTTTATAAGTCATAAAGAAAATTCGAGAAAAAAAATATAATAACGACATTACACTGTCAGAGAAACAACGGCCAATATCTCTAAAACTGTCGTAGTTAGAGCAAAATTACAAGAGATCAAAATTGTTACTAAGGGGCCGTTATTTTAGAAATATGTATCAGATAATGTCAGTGGCGTACGAAAAAAAAGTTCCATTATGCAGAATATCCGAAGTACCCGAAAAAAGTAACATCCACTATAGTATTTTCGACAGGAACAATACAACATGTTGATCCTATGCAGGTTAAGATATGTGTAAAATATTTAGTGAATATATCATTCCGTTCAGAAAATATAACACATTAATGTAAAAAAAATGAAACTTTAACACCTTGTATCTTCCTTAGGAAGCTAGATCGGCCATATATTTATAGGCACTTTTCTTTTTAAAAACGTGCGTTCTATCCCCTGTTAAAGTTTGTCTACAAAAAACTGACTCACCCTGTATATTTATATTTATATTTATATACACACATATATATATATATATATATATATATATATATATATATATATATATATATATATATATATATATATATATATATATATATATATATATATATATATATATATATATATATATATATATATATATATATATATATATATATATTTATATACACACACACACATATATATATATATATATATATATATATATATATATATATATATATATATATATATATATATATATATATATATATATATATATATATTTATATTTATATACACATATAAATACATATATAACATGTAAGAATAACAATATGATGCAGGGCGGAAATTGGTGTATTGAAGAATTTATAACCTACACATAACCTCAATCAGTCCCCAATCTCCGAATTTCCAGAAACAATCAAACTTTAGTCCAACTATTAATGGTATCTAGGCACACACCAACGGGGTGTTTTAAGGGGTTCGAACAAACAATTCCACCGGAAACAAAAACACAGGGTGTTGAAATTGATTTATCAATTCCGTGGCCACGTGCTCGGCGATGTCGTGGGTGTGTGTTGAGATTCAGAAACGACAGTGTTATTGATCCGGAGCACGATTTACCTGCCGCGGGGCATGCGCGTTCCACTTAAGGTCAAGGACATATCGGTATCATCCTTATGCGCTTTGTATAATAATGGGCACATTAACGGCGTGGGCGTTTATATTGACCTAACGCACTTACGAACTCCAGATCGGAGCCATTAATTAAAACCCCGTAATAGGTATTTCTACAACTAATCCGTGTTTTGCTCCGACCGCCGCCGGCGTCTATGTTCAGGACACGCGTCTTGATTTTACTATTATTTACGTTACACTAGCATCATAGGTATATTGTTTATTTTGCTTCTTTGAACTTCCTCGAAAGTGAATACTTGAACTTGACACATTGAAAACTTTACCTTTTCATGAGAAAAGTAATGTTTTAATTGAAATTGTTTAATTGAAAAATAATGGTAAACGTAACAATTTGAAAAGGGTTTATCTTGGGATGATAGCAATAAAACGATTATATTACTTAACGTTTCGGTCCCTTTTTTGGGCCTTTTTCAAAAGAGTATTTTGTTTATGATATACCTGACATATCTGTCAAATATGTCATAAATAAAGTAAATACTCTTTTTTGAAAAAGGCCCAAGAAAGGGACCGAAACGTTCAGTAAGATAATCAGTCGTTTTATTGCTACCATCCTAAGATAAACCCTCTAAAAATAAATAAATATAGCAAGGAAATAAAGAAGAAATAAGGGTGCATAGCACAAATGAAATGTTAAAAACTTTGCGAAGACTATAAATATAATGTGTGAAATGTTTTAAATCATATCTGTTAAATAATATCTGTTGTGAAAATGTAAAGATGATAAATAATGACATTACATGATTGGCAGGAAGGGAATGTTATTTTAAAGAAAGGTGATGTAACTAAGGAAGTATTGTTTTGTTTCATATACTAGACTTCCTTCACTACAAATAATAATGCTAGAAATTCAACCACGGCGCTTAGAGGTAGGTTACGTTCTTTAGATTTTTCTCTGAGAAAATTAATAATTTAAGTAGTAAAATATAAGTAAATGTTAAAATATTAAGCATAACAATAATCACCTGTGTCCAAGGTGTTATGTCAAAAATGTCATCAGTGAATTTCAAGAAGCAGTGTTTGTAATCAAGCAGTAACGTGTTTCTAATAGTATCAACATATTCTAACGATCCAAAGAATTTCTGGTCATACGTGCAGAATAAAAAAATTAATACTAGAATACCTAACATTGTGCATTGGGATAATTTGAATTTTGACACTCCTGACTGTGGTAAATGCCTTTGCAAAGTTCTTTAGTTCTGTTTATGCAGTAAGAGTTAATCAAGTTAACAATGACAATTTATTTAACAAATTCTATCATTGCGTGAGCTTGTCTAGCTTTACAGAAACTCTGTTAGTGAATTCCAACAAAAATTTACCTAATAAATTCACTGCAGGTCATGACCTTATCCCTAGTTTTATTGTTAGGGACTGTGCCAGAATTTTTGCTATTCCCCTACTAAAAATATTTGACCTCATCCTAAGAGATAGCAAATTTCCTTATTGCTGGAAGTTAGCAAGGGTGTGTGGTATATTATAATATAACAGCTCTGCTGACGTTAGTAACTACAGACCCATTTCCATTTTATGCAATTTTTCGAAGGTGTTTGAACTGTCTGTGTACAACAAATTTACTGGCAAACCTTTCATCTCAGTTTCGCAGCACCGGTTTATAGAGAAAAGGTCAACTATATCTAACTTAGTTATTATAAAGCCATTTATCGCAGACCACGTGTATGAACGAAACCAAGTCGATGTTCGATGTTATATACACAGACTTTTCCAAGGCTTTTGATAAAGTTGATCATGGGATTTTGTTAAGTAAGTTCTCAATGTATGGATTCAGCAGTTCGCTAGCCATGCTCTTTACCTCCTACTTGGATAATAGATCTCAGTTTGTCAGTTATAACGGCTTTAGTTCTAGTCGGTACGTTGCAACCTCAAGAGTACCGCAGGGTTACAATCTAGGCCCACTCTTATTAAATTATACATCAATGATTTGACGGAGAAAATAACTTGCAATAACCTTTTATCTGTCGACGACTTCAAAATGTATTGAGGCGTATTGATTAATTAATGGTGCGCTGAGAACAGATCATTTATGAATATTTCTAAGTGTAAATAAAGTATGCTCATATACACGTAATACTCGAATTCGAATACCTTATTATACTTCTATAAGCTAAATAACACTACACTTCACTGTGGTTCAATTAAGGACCTTGGCATAGTCTTTGATGATAAATCGTCTTTCAAGGAACATATTGAGAATGTAACTTCCTCTGCTTTAACCATGCTGGGATTCATTTTAAGGAACTGCAAAACTATTTCTGATCTCAATGCGTTACAAACTATATATTTCGCTCTAGTGCGCTCTAAGCTTGAATATGGTGCGTTGGTATGGTATCCTCATTATTCCTTAAAAAAAAAGTTTCTAGAGAATAATCAAAGACGATTGTTAAAATTTATGGCTTTTAAAATTGATGGTGTATATCCAATGAGGGGACCGATCAGACTAGCTTACTGCTCCGATTCAACATTGCATCTCTTGAGATTCGTAGAAACAATGCCACGCTATTGTTTTTATATAAACTCATGAACAACGTTATCTATACGCCAGGTGTACTGTCGCAAATAAATATCTGTATCCCTAGAATCAATTCTCGACATTACCCGACAATTTGCAGTAGTACAAGTAGAACCAATATTCGCCCAAGTTTCTAATGTTCTCACCAGAATAATCAAAAACCAGGATATAGATTTTTTCGCACATTGGCGCATTCGCCACAATATAGAATTCACCGGAAGTGATACATTCATTAAATCTCGGACCACATAACACAAAAATTAATCTTTTTCATGACAGAAAGAAAAACAAACTAATCAACATATATTTTAATGAAAAAAAATGTAGTTTAAAAAACTAAAAACACGCTTCAAAGGGAAACCGAACTAAAAAGTAAAAAATAATGTTTAACTGTTAAGATTTTGTCAAAAAAGCGTGGGGTGCATGTTATCAATTAAATATCTATAACAATTGATATCATGCACCCCACGCTTTTTCACAAAATCTACAAACTAATCAACAAACTAAATGAAAAAAAATAAAAAGTACTTACCCTAATTTGCATAAAACACCAAAATAATTGAGCGTCATAAAGCATCAGCTGATTGTTTACGAAAGCACATGGTCCATGGCGGGCGGTTCGCTGCAGCGCCAACAAATTCCTTTGCCGCTCTACTTGGGATACGTTGAGAAACACATGTTCGTCCTAACGACCACGGTGAAACAAAAGATAAATTTCGTTAAGTTTATATTAAATGTATAAAAAATTATGTTCGTTTAAATGACCATGGTGACCGAAAGGGAAGCGTGTTTTTTTAGTTTTTTTTAGTAACTATAATAAAATTTATTTATAGACTCAGCGAAGAGTATCCTACATAATGTTAGGTACTTACACATTTTATAATTACACTAGTTTAGCCCTGTAATTTAATTCTCTCTAATTAATTGTATACAATCAATTGTGCAAACCACTATTAAATCACATTCTTTATGTATTACAATTTATAATACATTTGTAGTGTACACAATAAATTAAATAAATTCAATGCTAAGAGAAAAAAATCTTGGGGGATAAGATTTTTTTCTCTTAGCATTGAATTTATTTAATTTATTGTGTACACTAGAAATGTATTATAAATTGTAATACATAAAGAATGTTATTTAAGAGTGGTTTGCACAATTGATTGTATACAAATGATAATACTTTAAGAATGTATTGGTTCATTATAGAATTCCATAAATAATAGTAACAAATCAAGTTGTCATGGGGTATGTGGAAGCTAGTCAGATGTCAACAGCCTACTACGCAATTCAGTACCAACATGAAATATTTTACATACAATAGTTATATTTAAATTACTTACTACACTGGAAAATAAATATTCAGCCAACATTTTTAATGAAAATAATTATGAAATTGTTTTCGCGAGCAATTAGTGCGTTGGTCCTGGCACGTCCTAATTATATATATATATATATATATATATATATATATATATATATATATATATATATATATATATATATATATATATATATATATATATATATATATATATATATAATTAAGTTTTTAAGCTATTTATCTTTGTTTTGCGAATTTTCGATTTTTTTAAAGATTTTATGCATTGTAAAGTTTAACAGCTTATATGCCTTTCATATATAATATGTCAAATAGAACAAATATAAATAGTAGAATAGGTTTGTGTTTTCTGTGAATTAAAGTTCCGTCAAAACTAATGTGACATAAAGTGTCACTGAAATTTATATATGTATATGTATATGTATATGTATATGTATATGTATATGTATATGTATATGTATATGTATATGTGTATATATATTATGTATACTGAGAGCATAGTTTGGGACCCCCCAATTTTTTTTATCAGAATGGGTTTACATCACACTCTGTTCATTGCTACAAAACGAATTTTCGGATATAAGGCAATATTTATTGAATTATGACGTTATTGATATCCATCACATTGGTATCCATAGCATGGCATGACAATGGCCCGGTCCTGAAAATATGCTATCCCTCCAAAACAGAAAAAGGCCTGAATGTATACATCCTGGAGCTGGTTTCTTTGAGACACGTCCTCAAAGTATCAAAAAGTTCTCAATATATACAATCCCTCGAAAAAAAGACCTTAAAACATGCTACCAGTATATATATATATATATATATATATATATATATATATATATATATATATATATATATATATATATATATATATATATATATATATATATATATATATATATATATATATATATATATATATATAGAGAGAGAGAGAGAGAGAGAGAGAGTGAGAGAGATAGAGAGGAGGGAGATCAAACACAAAAACCCAAAAAAACTGTTTTTAACAGTTTTTGATCGTCTTTTATCTAATCGTCTTTTATCTATCGTTTTTTATCTAAAATAGTTTTTTATCGTCTCCGGATGATGCCAACTTGGTTGGCGAAACGCGCGTCGTAAAACGAGCGTAGTAAAAGTGTTTTGGTGTTTGTGGAAACTACTTTCAAGTGTTATACTCTGCATCCCAACCAATCCAATTCCAATTTCAAATCATTATTTACATATTTACATCTAAATCTACAAGGTTATGATAAGAATCAGCGTGCAATTGTTTATATTATATGACAATAATCTATATTATTTGCTTTATGAGCGGTGGCAGGCTTAACGCTGTTCGTCTCATCTCCTTTTTGCTGTTCCTTGCGTGCGCCTGCCGGCGAATTCCACCCTCTCTCCGCTGTCGCTCTTGTTGGGGAGTTGTGCCTGCAATTCCATTGCTAATTATTATTTATTGTTTAGTTTGGGTTTTTGGTGTTGTTTTTACTCTTAATGTCGCATTTTGCAGAAAAATAATGATAAAAAACCTGCTCTCATCCTTATTCTAGTTTTGATTGTTGTAAAAGACCATCTCTTGTGTAGTCCTTTATCTTGTCCTGTCTGTGGTTAGGGTTAGGTGGTGGGTTGGGGTGGTTGGGTAGTGGGATATAAAATATGAGTAATGTTTGATGGGGTTTTATGTGTATGTCGGGGTCATATCTAGTGTTTGTTATGTCTGCTGTTAGGCTGGAATTGCGTATAGCCTGCATGAAGAATGTTTGTCATATTTCATGTATGTAGTCTTTTATATATTTAATGTTGCTTAATTGATGTAATGTGTGTATCTTATGTATCTGCTCTATACCGGAGCCGCATATGTTATCGTGGGTCTCACTATGGTTTTATTTATAAAGCATTAGTTTGTTTGCTTTAGTCATATGCCTATTTTTTTACAGTAAGGGGTAAAGTGTTTTGACTATCGCCGAAGATTTGAAGGCTATTTGCTTTAGTTGCCGCGTATAGTTCACTCTTTTGCCAAGCATTGCACATAGATAATTCGCGTAGGGTTTTTCTTGGATATCTTTTCCTTCGATTTTCATTTTCCAATGTATTTTGTTGTTTGTGAACTTTTTGAGCTTGCAAAGCTTTATATATAACTCTATTTTGATCAAGCTCGGATATGTGGCCATTATTGTCGTGTCGTCCGCGTATGTGAGGGTTTGTGTTTGTTTAAAAGTTGAGTGATGTGAACCATATATAAAGCTGTGGAGTGGTAACGATGTCTTGGGGCACTCCGGCGAGTTGGGGTGGAATTGACGTAGAGATGTTATGACTCGGACTTGGAAGGTACGGTTTTTTAAGTAGAACTTCAGGAGGGGGGTGACATAGGGTGGGAAGTTGATTTTTACTAGTTTGGCAAGTAACCCCTCCTGCCAGACACTGTTAAAAGCTTTTGCCATACCCAGCAGGAGGAGTATCATGTTTTTACTTTTATTGAAGTTTTTTTTATTATTTCTGCCACAACCTTTGTTGCAGCAATAACAGTGTTGTAACCCGGTTTAAAATCGAACTGGTGAACTGGTGTTATTTTTTATTTTTTGTCAATTTTATTAAGCCTCTGCGGGATGACCCTTCTGTTAGTTTGGAGACGGTGGGGATATAGGTCTATAAGACTCAGGTAGTGCAGGATTTTGTTAGATTCCGCGAGCGAATTTGCTTTTTCAATATTGGTTACGTCCTTTTGTGCATTTTTATGGAGGGTGGTGATTCGTATTATTTGCTTTTTTAATGACTTGGTAATCTTCCAAAGCGAGTTGTCTCTGTAACTGGCTTTTTCAATTTTTTCCCTCCATGTTTTATTGACATGTTATTTTATATCGTTTTTTATTTCAGCCTGAAGAGCTATGTATGTTGCATTATTTCTGCGGGTCTGCCATTTTTTACGAAATTTGTTTCTGTTTTTGATTTCTTTCGATTGTAATGTAGGGGTAGTCTGTCTATTTTTGACTTTAATTTTATATTGGTCGCGATTTTGTCTCTGTCTGTTTGACTATTTTTAATAAAGGATTTTATTTCTGTTCTAGTTCTATTTTATTGTATATAATATTATTGATATCAATTGTTTTTTTGTCCGTACGGTATTTTTGCCAGTTTGTATTTTTATAGCAAAACATGGCTCTGTTCGTATTTTCCTTATTTTGCCCCAGGATACTGAGCAGGATCGGGTTGTGAACGCTGCTAAGATCTGCCAAGGTAGTCCAGGTAACTAATTACGGTCCAGATGGGTATCAAAATATCAGGAATGTCTTTCCAACGCAGTTATGAAACCACTTATAACATAAAGCAAAATTAATTACATCCATATACTGTGTAATTAAATATACTACGGTAGAAGTGGTAACAAAGTCCATGGTGTAGTTGGTCATACGAAATAAAAAAGTGTGCTTCTGGAAACTGGACCGCCCCTATATGATGAATACTACTGGGGAAAAGACGACATATCCAGGATAAACCGTTTAGTGAAATAAATTAGGAAAAATAATAGCAACTTATTTAATTTAAAAAATGTTTCAAGCTTTTAATTTTATTAAAATATTTGCACGTAGCATAAATTGTTCTAAATTTATTATACAATATTCTCAAAAGTACCCGGTATTGCTGATTTAAAAAATCAACAAAACATAAACATAACCAAGCAATCCCTATGGCATTTAAAGTAATTCATGTTTTAACTTACCATGGTTTAAATTCACTAATTGTACTAATCTCTTACCGCGCGACATTTTTAAATTCACAAGTCTTGCCGGCATCGATAAACACAATTGTTATAAGGGTTATACGTCTATAAATAGATCACGACGTTGCCAGACTTTTTTTTTTTTTTTTGTCGAGGGTCGGTGGAAAAATCTTCAAAAAGACATTAAGCAGGGTCCGCACTGCTTAATAGTGTGGGACTGCTGGATCCGCATCGGCCTCACTTACAAGTAACTGAGTCCGACGGGGAGCCAGCGACCTCACTAAAAAACCACCTCCCTTTCCTTCGCAGAACACCGGACCGGAACCGCTTTCGCATTACTTCAGCCTGGGTCTTGTTTCTTGCTCTTGCGAGCTCTACCGTTTTAGCTCGTAGCCTCTCTGTCCTTTCGCTTTTTCTTCAGTCTGTCAAGCAGCCATCATCTCTCTTTGTTCGTAGCAGCCCCTGCACGTAGGTAGCCACTATGTTCCATCCGTTCTCGTTATCAAGCATCAGCTCCACGATGTTCTCTGGAGTGATTTGACCGATTTCTGCTTCCACACGTCTCCTTTCGTCAATCCAGCGACTGCATACGAAAAACGTATGCTCTGCGTCGTCCCTTTCATGTCCGCAGTATTTACATTCCGGCGTCCTGATCTTGCCCATTTCCCACAAATAATGTCGGAAGTATCCATGCCCACTCAGGAACTGGGTCAAGTAGAAATCCACCTCCCCGGATTTCCTATCCATCCAAGGTCCGAGTCTTCTGATAAGCAGGTGTGTCCACCTACCTCTTGGGTCGTTCATCCATCTTTCCTGCCATTTCGCCAGGGTTCGGACTCTCTCATCTTCTACTGCCCGTTCTCTGCCCATTTCCACGCTAGCGTCATAGATTCGCTTGCGCTCAATAGCGAGCAGGTCGATGGGTAGTACGCCCGCTATCACCAGAATTGCGGCTTCGGAGACTGTGCGATAAGAGCACGCGATCCGTAGTGCTCCCCTTCGCTGCACGGCGCTCATGCGTTTTCTGTATTTCTTTACTCTCATAGCGTCGGCCCAGATCTCCGCCCCATAGAGCAAGATCGAATGCGTCGTCGCCATTAAGAGCCTGCGCTGGCTTGGCCGCGGGCCACCCACGTTCGACATGAGTCCGCTCAGTGCGGCGGTCTTCGTGACGGCTCGGTCGGCCGAGCTCTGTATGTGCGGCCAGTAGGTGAGTTTCGTGTCCAAGATCACTCCCAGATACTTCGCCGACATCTTCGTCTGGATCTGTTCGGTACCAATTACCATTGGTACGATCGTGGGGATTCTCTTCCTCGTGAGCAGCACGATCTCGGTCTTTGCCAAGGCCAGCTGCAGTCCGTGTTGGCTCATCCAGTCGTTGACTCGCCTCATTACTTGGTCGAGTTTCAGCTGTGCCATTTCGGTGTTTCGGGAAACGATGACCGCTGCAACGTCGTCCGCGTACCCAACGAGGAATACGTCTCGGGGCATGTCCGCTCGGAGCAGGCTGTCGTACAGCGCATTCCAGAGGTCCGGTCCTAGTATTGAGCCTTGTGCCACTCCAGCCGTGATTTCTCTGGTCCTCGTCCCTTCGGTCGTTTCGTACTTTATTGTGCGGTCTCTGAGATAGTCCCTGAGTATGCGGAGGAGATAAGGCGGAATGCCGAACATATCTCGTAGCGCCTCAAGGATATCTATCCATCTCGCCGAATTGAAGGCGTTTTTGACGTCCAGGGTAACAAGCACCACTATCGGACGAGCCTGGTGGCTCGCCGTCTGAGTCTCGCGCACCGTCTCCACTACCTCTCGTATGGCACCGATGGTGGAACGGCGCTGTCTACAGCCGTACTGCCTGTCGGAGAAGTCTCCCGCCATTCGAATGGCATCCAGTAATCGAGGCCTCAGCAGCAATTCCAGCGTCTTGCCGCCAGTATCCAGCAGACTCAGGGGTCTGAACGACGATGGTGAATTCGGGTTCCCTTTTCCTTTACTTATGAGTACTAGTCTTGCTTGCTTCCAGCGAGCGCTAAATACTCCTTCTTGGATGCAGGCGTTCATCATTTCCAACAGTAGGTTCGGTGTCGTATGTGCTACGATCTTAAGAATCTCTGCCGGCACGCCGTCCGGTCCAGGGGCCTTTCCGTTTTTTAAGGCGGCGACGGCCGTCATCAGCTCTTCCATTCTGAAAATAGGAACTCCGCCGATTTCTTCTTCCCTATTTACCTCATGCCTCAGAGGGTGCCTTGGGAGGAGTTCGTCGACTATGCCGTCTACTATGCCGTCTACGATCGGTCCTAGGGACTTCAGTTTCTTGGTCACGATCTTGTAGCCTAGTCCCCATGGGTCCCTGTCCACGTCCTCGCACAATTTTCTCCAGCACAGTCGCTTGCTGTTCTTGATTGCATTGCGAAGATTTTTCCTTGCCGTTCTGTATTCATTTGCCCGGGCCCCAACTTCCGCCGCGTTGCGCTCTCGTTGTGCCCTTCTTCTGAGTCTCAGACATGTCCTTCTCACCCCGGCTATTTCTTCCGTCCACCAGTATACCGGTTTTCTGTTGCCTCGCTGCCTTTTAGCTGGCATAGATATGTCACAGGCCTTCTTAATAAGGCTAATGGTGGAATCCACTAGGGCTTCCACCCTATGCCTTCCGTTTAGTGTGCTGTCGAGCTCTGAGGTGGGATCCGAAGCGTTTCGTAGGAACTCCAGCAGTCTCGTCTTGTCCAGCCTGGTTAAATTCCAGCGGTGTGGTTTCTCGGCGTTATATCTCGCAGTTTCTCTGCTTCCTCTGATGCCGAAGGTTATGTATTGGTGATCGCTTCCAGTGTAGTCTTCGATCACCCGCCAACCTTCCACCCGAGGTGCAACTGCAGCCGATGCCAGTGTGACGTCCGGAATGGAGCTTCCGAACCCTGGTCGCCTGTAGGTCGGTGTTGTGCCTCTGTTGAGAACTTCCAGGTCGAGTCTGGCCGTCATTTCTAGCAGCAATCGGCCCCTTGCGTTTGTCTGTGGCATGCCCCACTCCAGTGCTCTAGCGTTGAAGTCTCCGGCGACAACTAATTCGCCTGTGATCGGCCTCAGAGCGTCCTCGATTGATCCTAGTTTTTCTCGGTACTCTTGTGCGGTGGTGTTAGGGGAGAGGTAAACACTTACGTAGGTGGTGTTGTCCGCTCTCGCCCACACGTAGTCTTCGCCGGCGCCGTGTGCATCTGCTCGCAATTTCTGGGTATTTGCTACCCACATTGCTGCTGTGTTCGTAGTGCTGGTGAACCACGTTGGGCTGTCCACGTTTCGGTACTGCTCGCTGATGATTATTACGTCTGCCTCCAGCTCGCTGACGAGTTGGGACAGGAGATCTTGAGCAGCACTGCACCGTTTCAGATTGCACTGAAGGATGCGGGTCATCCGGCGGCTTTCCTTTTCTTTTTCTGCTCGAGAGCATGCCGGAATACTTCACATGCACCAGAACCCGGGACGTGCATTGTTTCTGTGGCCGGCTTCTTCTCCTCTTCACAGAGGACGCACCTGGGGTTGCTGGTGCATTTCGCCGCTTTGTGGTCATTCTTGCCACATTTCCAGCACAGCGTGCTTCTATCGGGGCCCTTGCAGTCCCGTTTAACGTGGCCATAGCCCAAGCATCGGTAGCAACGGGGAACCGAGACTCGCCATTCTTTGTTCCCGCTTATTCGGCTGGGTGACAAATACTCTAGACTCCCCTGTCTCGCCCGTTTCTCGTTTTAAGGCGTCCTCGACTTCTTCCTCGCAACCAAGGTCTCGTACCACGCAAGTTTGTCCCAGCACATTCTGGATCGCACTGCGGATGGACGTTGCCAGACTTATGTCGCAATAATATACAAAAATTATGAATATTATACTCTAAGATGTATATTGCTTCAGTGCCCCTAGCGGAATTTCAGTGAACTAAAATTGTATAATATTTGATAAATTACACATATTGTCGCGTCCATTTTCATTTTAAAATCCGTAAATAACACTTGGCTCCTATTCGATGGCGCTAAGATGCTAATCTCCAGAAGAATGAGGTACACTCTTCTGTTCTTCTAGTTCAGTTATGAATTGCACAATATAACAATTGAAAGGTGTCCCCTTCCTTGATACTAGACTAATAAGAAGGGAGGATAACACCTTAATTACCTCATGGTATAGTAATAGGTGCATCAGGTATAGATTTTTCCAGCCGATAAATTTTTCTTTCACAATTTATTGCATAACAATAATTAATATAGGTACGTATGTAATGTCTAATCGGAAAATATAGATAAAATGTCTCTCCTCAAGAAGTAAAAGGTGATGTTCCGTCTATGGACCTAGCGGATTTAGGTAATACGAAAGGATATGTGAAAAACCCGACGTAGGATTTTTCTATAAAGCTAAAAATGGTTATTGTATATAAATAGGTTAGGAAACAGTTTTTTTTCTCAGTGACAGCATGTGAGATTTCGGTTTTCCAATATTACGGTACGGTACGGTTCGGTTCAGTAACGACAGATGTAAAAATCTATAATTCTATGCATATAGTCGTATACAAGTATTCTCGATATCTTTAGGTATTTTGTAATGTTCTAAAGTAGGTACCTACCTACTATGCTACTAAGATATTGAATGAGAAGGTATCCGCCTAAATCGTCAGAAGTTGCTTCTTAAGTACACATATTTGATTGTGTTCTATAATAGTAATAATAATAATAATAATAATTTTGATACAATAAAGTTTGTCGAACATGTGAATATGTGAAATATTTTCTTTTGAAACTTATTGTAATTTCATTGTTTTTATTTTTATTAATATATCCAAAAGTGCAAAATGTTTCCATTTCTTCTATTCGTCTATCTATTATTTACTTAGAATAATAGTGTTTACCTATTCTAGTATATATGTTATTGGTAAAGATATGTCGAAAATATGTCTAACGGATAAAAACTGCAAGTACATTCATATATAAAATATCGAACGAAACGTTCCTCGATAATGACATATATTTATGTTATATTTCTAGATAAATTATCTGTAATTTAAAACACCCATTTCCGTCAAAATAAGACCACTTATAATTTCTTGTTCTTATTTCATTTTACATAATGAGTACAATACGGACAAAGCCTCTATCCATAATCTACTATGTTCTTCATATGGTCCCATGTTATATACAACTAATAAACTAATAGTAAAAAGACATTTTTAAATACAAGCTTTTATTTAAGTAAATGCTCTAAAAAGAAGAAAATAAATTTTAAAATTAAATTAAACGCATAAATTTATTACATTACACAATTTATATGATATAAAAGCTTGTCGTATATTGGATCTAGAATGACGTCACTCAGCTGACCATGCATTGTCATCCAAACATACATACATACAAACATTGCAAGTTAAATAAAAGCTTGTAAAAATAGACACATATAAACACACTCGAGTCAAAATCCTCAAAACTTAGTACTGAGGAACAGGAGGTCTAATATTAATTTTTTTTTTAAATGTTTACTTTTATATATCATTTGAAATCGGAAATTCAATATTTATATTGTTTAAACAATGTAAACATATTTTATGCAGAAATTAATTTATCTCAAAGAAAGTTTCTCTTTCTGGGAATGCTGGAATGAGAAAAATAAAGAAATCTACATGATATTTTTGAACAATGTGAAGATGTTAACGATGTTAGTAAGTTTTACTATATCATTGATGGTGGTATGTGGACAGATTAAAATGTCTCTAACTACGCCTATATACTCTTGTATTTTATTAATACGGTTTAGAACTATCTTCTCCGCTAATTTTGATATGGATGAAAGTAAGGATATGTTGGGACGATAGCAGCTTGCGGTTTTAGCATTCTTGTTCGCCTTCAGGATGGGTACTACCACAGCACTTTTCCAATCACGTGGCCAATGCTGCAATCGCAGAATAGCGTTAACGATGTAACCGAGCTGCGCAATGCCTTCGTTGGTAGGTTCTTGAGCAGACATCATTCCACGCCATCCCTACTTGGGCCCTTGTTGCTCAGTAAAATTTTAATCAGTGATTCAATCTCCGAGGGCTTAGTTATCAGATTTTGATAGTTTTGTATATTAATTTGGAAATTTTAATTTAATATTTGATTATTTTGCGCGCTGAAATACCGTTATGTGTGTACCGTGCTCGTCCCCAAAAAGAATCCGATCAAAGGGATTCATGTCGACGGTGTTAAGGGAATTTAAAGCACCACGACTGTAAGTAGTTTTAGGAGGATATTCGGAAATTGTTGATTAGTTTATTATCACGTTTACTGCCTTTGCTGGGCATCATATGGTATCTTAATATCGCGTACTCATGTACTTATGATGTCCTTCTGAATTGTAATGTTGATTTTATCAAGATTATTCACAAACATAAATATACTAAATCCCATGCAATTTCTCTAAAATGTTCATTTAGATTTATAGCAGCTATAAATACAGCTGTTTAGCTACTAGTATTGAACAGGATCGGGGTTTACAATACTTGGCCAATAAAAGCCATGTTATAATTAACATTACTGAATCAACATAATATGCGATAAATTATATAATTGACGGGAGATATAAAAATAGCTTTGTTCTTGTTTCCGATGAAGGTCATCAACACGCATACAAGGTCGCCGGCGCCGGTTCCGCGAACTTTATTCTTTACACGAGACAAATAATGAATACAAGCACGAGAAGCCCCCGTTATGAACCATGATCTCTTTTTAAAAAAATATATTTTAGGTTGTATAGGCACGGAACGGGTCGCATATTTGTATGTTGCACACAAAATATCCGCACGGAACTGAGAGGGACGTCAAGTTATCGGTGTTGTAGCGTAAAGACCACTGCTCTTAATTAACGGTGTGCAACATTGTCATAGACACATTTTTTAGTACTTACATATTTCAACATTTTAATTTATGTTAATAACTACTGGATAATTACGAAGGAGTAAAAGGGCCTCATAATATTTTTTTGTCTTACTTCAAACTGAGAATTCTGACTTTAAACTAAGAATTCTGACATATAATCACACACGTACGACAAACACTGATTCGGTGGTAGGTGGCTCTGCCACGTGGTTTTGTGTGCATTTTTTAAATTATTTTGCACATAGCGTTTGCGTTAACGCTAATTTATATATACTCAATGTGTATGCTGTTATATGCAGTAAGGTATCTGAGTATATATTAAACGTCACGTTCCTTGGGGAGTTACTATAATAGCAAATAACGGCCAAATAACGGCCTAACGGCCAGTGTGCTACAACCAGGAGAACAAACTTGGTTGAGCATTTTTGGTCAACGTCAACTTTGAATTTTCGATCCGTTTTTAGTGCAAAATATTTATAATATTCCTGTTTATTTTAATATTAATCGTTAATTATCAATCGTGAAAGTACCTATTTCTAACTTCCTGCGTTTATTTATTATTAAGTTTTCATTTACACTCAATTAATGTCCTATAAATTCCTTAATTTCTCTTTCTAAATTAAATAGTGAAATAAGAAGCTTCTCGTCCGATGTTCAAGTGTTCTGCGTAGCTACGACAAGTGAGATCAGAGTTCCATTGCAAATAATAGGTTTTATTGGTATCACAGTGGCCCTCGAACACGCGAGAGTGTAGAGAGTAGCTCTATACCTTTGTTAGTCAGGCCCAGCGACCTGCTAATTCACTGGTGGCGTCCAACATAATTTCTATATATATATATCTTTTTTTTGTCATTCTAATTATATTAATTAACTTAATTTATTCACACAAGTCAATCATAATAATTCTGTCGTTCCAAAATAAATTGAGGCAATTTTATTTTAATTTCAAATAAAACAAAGCGAACAGAGACAATGCATAATATATATATATATATATATATATATATATATATATATATATATATATATATATATATATATATATATATATATATATATATATATATATATATATATATATATATATATATATATATATATATTATATATATATATATATATATATATATATATATATATATATATATATATATATATATATATATATATATATATATATATATATTATATTAGCTTTGAAATTCTTTGCTATTCATATTTGTTTTGTGAAAAGTAATCTTTTGAAATAAATTTCAAATCGTCTATTTGCTTGTTTCTCTATGTAATGAAATGCTACAAACCCAGGATTACTTTTCACAATATATATATATATATTATATATATATATATATATATATATATATATATATATATATATATATATATATATATATATATATATATTAGCTTTGAAATTCTTGGCTATTCATATTTGTTTTGTGAAAAAAAAAATATAGATGAATATTATTCTGACATGAATACTTTTCTCACAATACGGTTCTTATATTTACATTTCGTTCAAGATAAATAATTATCGCTAATGCAAACGTGTCGTAATTTAAAGAAATGTGCAACGTGATGTGTACGCCTGCTACTATTTGTCACTCAACAGTGCCAGCCACCTCCGTTTTCCATACTCAGGCAAACTGCAGCGCCTCCAAGCCCCAGGCACGCAATAACATCCATCACCAGTATTTTAGACCTGCTGCTGTCGATTGTACTGATACAAAACCGTAAAATACGGTATTTTTAGAGGATCATGCCTTATTTTATTTATTAATTGTTATATCAGTATTAATTGTTATATCAATATTAATTATTATATGTAGTCCCAAATAGCATGTTTGGTACTTTTCAGGTTTTTGGATAAATATACGATTTGCTATTGCATAATAAATGGTAATAATACGTTGTGTGGTGCTTAGATCACTGATTATTTAGAGGTGTGGGCGTAATTACAGGTTTTTTTTGGGGTTCGACTGTATTTGTCGCAATGTCTAAATTGCGTAATAGGAATTCCATAATAGGCCAAATACAAATAAATTACTGTGGAAAACTTTCGAGATACGTAAAAACTCGTATTTTTAAGCTATTTTTATTAAGCTATTAAGCCAATGCCGTAAATCTTGAGTATTACCTACATATATTTTACCTAAATTTAAATATGTTATTCTTAATTGTTTATTTAAATATTATAAGAACGGTGTATACTCTGGTCCAGGACTACAAACTTTTTCTACTGTAGCTCATTTTTTTTAATTTGGCGCATTTAATATAGTTGGTAGCATAGATACGATATATCACGGGCTTCAGGATAGGATCTTCGCCTTACTTCACAGTTTACACAGTGTAAATACCGTGCACGTGTATTTTCTTTTGATTTTGTTCGCATATAATTGAAATTTTTACGACAATATTTAGCAACAGTGCTGATAGTGAATACAAATTTAAATAACTTTTTAATGTGTTAATGTTGAAATGGCTATTTATGTAACCAGTTGGGAAAAGTATCTACTATTCTGTGTAACAATCAGAATTTACGAGCGGTAGCGAGTTCCGCAAAAGGATGCGAGTTACACAAAATAGCCTGTTTCATACAAGGTTTTTTCTACTTTGGGCCAATTTTACGTTAGGAATTTCCATGAAACTCTAGGAGACAACGTGCATACTGTCCACCCTGGGACCGGGTACCCCGGAAACCGTTGCCGTCGTGATATTCGTGTTCAGCGACCCAAAAAACCCTCGAGTAAGTAACGATTTTCGACTTTGTTACTAATTCCCATAAAACTCTAGGAGACGACGTTCATACTGTCCACCCCGGGCACCAAGTACCTCGGAGACCGTTTCCGTCGTGATATTCGTGTAATTTTTTATTTATTGTCTCTTCGAGATGCACTTCTAAAATGCATATTTTTATATGCAAAAATGCATTTTTTCAGAAGTAATTGATCACTTTAGATCATAAAGTTTATAGACAACAATACAGGACAACAATACAGAACACGTTGTTAACTGTAGACATAAGCCTAAGAACACCCTAATATGACATATCTGTTAAGATAATGTATAATTAAGAATATTAATTCTAATTGGACAGTGTTTAATTGAGCAGCGTCTGATGCGTAACTGTAAAGTTTTCCGCTTACAGTTATCGAAATTTGTACTTCGGCGACCGGTAGCATCGGTACCTTTTGCAAATCGTTAATATCATTGAAAAAAGTTTCAGAAATTACCGAAATTTCGGTACCACTAACTATTAGGATGTCTGCATATTTCAGCAATTTTTGCTTGTAATACAGGAACCGCTATACAATTGCGTTCTACTTCCTCTTTATTGTGACCAAGTTCGAATAATAAGTTTTCTATACTTTCATTAAAACGTGTTATTAAATTTACTTGGGTATTATTATTTCCGGTATTATCGCGACTGTCTGGCGGCCTATTATTGTTATTGTTTACATTTGTCCTATCCTCAGAATATCGATTAAAGTTATTCCTGTGTCTTCTATTATCTTGCATATTATTGCGGTTTACATGCTGCATTCGCGCACCTAAATCGTCCGTATAAGTTTCGTCTATTTTTACTTAATATTCTTCTACGTCCTCGATCGTGCAAAGACCCTGAGTAATTATATTATTTTTATCTCGGCTGCGAAATGATAGGGCAGCGTATTTATAATTTCGCTTCGCTAATTGGTAGTGATAGAAACTAACCTGATTAGCAAAGTTTAAAAAATAATCCGATCTATTACCAGATTTGAATTTCCCGTATTTCAGTTCCAAAAATAACTTGTTTATCTTGTCCCCAAAATCGATGTTTATACGCGTCAACGAAATCTTCATACTTTTTAAAAGAAGATTCTTTAAGCGATACCCACTGCAGTACGTCTCATGCAAGTCGTCGCAAGGTTAATTTTCTTTTCCTTCGGCACCCCGGCCACAATCAAAATCATATTTAAATTTCTTAAAAATCTCATTGGGTATACCTTACTATTTGGATAGAAAGTCAAATTACTACCCCCCAATTATCTCCAATTTAAAATATACACCCGATTTACTACACAGGTTGGCATTCTTATTTTTGTTGTTTTGCCCCTGATTCACTATCATGTAACTTTACTGTTGAGAAACTTTGAGCTATAGATCCTACGGTTTCCTGGAAATTTACTATGCCTTTGGCAAGATGTTCTAATATCCCTTCTATGTTACCGCCCTTTCCTTGTATTTCGTCATTCATCGTAACAATATTTTTCTGACCTTTCTTACTGTTTACTGGCATACTCGTATATACAATATCTACAGATAATTATACATTTAAAAGAAAAATATTCCCTAGTTACTTACCTATTATTATAATAGATCACAATAACTAATAATTATTATATCTATTCAAAACAATCAAAGTCAGATTGTAATAAAATCAGTGTCTGATTTTAACAATAAAGAAATAAATTTTTCTTCATAATTAAGAACCTTGCACTCACGCGTGATTTGGCCGGCGTGATGAGGCCGGCTGCTACCTACTGCTCCTCGCCACTCGTACGTGCCGTAGAATCTGGGAGAACTTTTCCTCGCTGATGGTGTATTTCACCTTACCAGTTTTTCGACGCTCCGATTCCAACCACTACGTCATAATCTTGCTGCTTGCCTCCCTTCGGGTACCTCTTGCCCCACGTTGGGCGCCAAATGCAACGGATCCTTCTTCTCAGATTCTCAGACTGACGTGGATTCCATTTAGGTATTTAAAAGAAGACAGCATTTATTTGTTAAAGCGTATATTACAAAATTAACATGAACAAAAAATGGACCTAATATACAAATGCACCTACGCAAATACTCGGAACAATTTACGCCAAGATTTGTAGAGCCCCACTCTCCAAATCTCCACCTAATTCTCACGACACGTGTCATCGTGTCACCGCTCCGGTATCACTATTTCTTCTTTTCTAAGCGGTAAATCGAACCATTACAAATTATAAAATGGAATCAATAAGTAATTGGTCACTAGCGGAAAAGTATAGGTCACTAGCGGACCTATATAACGGATTATAGTTATTAATTATATAAGGGGCTTAACAAGCCTTTAATCCACGAGAAAAAATGGACATTCGAGGCGATGCCGAGAGATAAATTTGTTCGAGATATACTTATATCCGAATGTAATTCAACGTTTTATCCACACCCACCAAGGCCAAAACCGGTCAATTAGGAAAGTGAAAGCCGTGTGAGACGAGGTGAAAAATTCTGGTTTTGAAAAACATCAGATTTGACTAATTTATTTTGACCAAGAATATTGATTTTCAGCTGAAAGCGTGTATTATGAATTTTAATACACTAGTTGTATTAGAAGACCTTTAATCTACGGAAAACAGACGTATTAAACCTTCCTAATATAGTGGTCGGTCGTGGAGCTACATTACCTACAATAAACTGAAATGAGTGTAAAATTCATGAAAGTGCTACGAATTGGGTACCTACCTCAAATTTAAATACAGGAGGAATACATAAACCTGAAGATATCAGTAAGTTCATAAATTGATTTTCTTCGCCACAAAAAAACATTAAAACTATTAATAACGAGACATCAATACTATTGATCCAGGGCCCCATAAAACACGCCATTTTGATTTTCCAACAGCTGATTTATTGTTGTTAAGTATACCCAAGAGAGGGTGACACCTATAAGTGTCTTGTGGTGACACACATACATACAAACTATTATGATTTAACATAGTTATACCAAAACTAATAAGCAAAGCGCAATTTATTTAATTTAATTAAGTTTGAATCATAATAGGTACAATTTATTATATTTCAAAAATAAATATCTTTGTTAAATCCAATTGCATTAAATTATTGAATAGGTAATCATATATAAATTTCCATAAGATAGAATATCAATAAATATAAAATTAATATCAAAAATATAATTTCCAAAGTGTTATTTTAGTTTGGGGGCAAGTCTTTCGGTGGGCTACTTAATGATAGAAGTATGGGAGTATGGTCAATCGCTTCATTTGAACTTGTAGAATAAGAATATCAATAGTCATAAGATGTAATATGGCCAGAGACCCAAAATCAAGATGGCGGCTAAAATGGCTATATATGAGTACATAAATCATTTGTTGGCTATATATTAAAAAAAATAGTGTCAAATTCGAAATTACAGAATGAAAGTTAAATATTGCGAAAACCGACTTACACAAACATGCATGACTTTATAATTATATGAAACAATGTACTATTGTTGTAGCTAAATATTAGAAAAAATAAAAAAAAATAAAAATATCATAAAATGTCTATTTTAGGAATATTTAGGTTTTATATTACTTTCATAACGCTCATACATTTATAATAAATTTATGTTAAATAAATAAAATGTTTTCATGTTTTCAAAATAAAATTTATTTCACCTACTTACGAATTTATTTCATCGAATGACGGTCCTGCATAGCTCGTTACAGAGCCCCTCCTCTTTAGTCGCCGATGCGCAAAGCAAGTCCATTCTCTCGTTGGATAGAGTATAGGTTACATCTTCTCTGGTTACATCCGCACAAACTGAGTTCCAGAAGAAATGATCGGTTTTGTACACATAACTTATCCTCGACTCTCTTCCAGCCATGTTCTTTTGAACATGGTAATACTGGGTATTGTGTTAAATCTTGATGCCATATCATTGCCTGCAGATTTGCTCTGTCAATTGCCGTTTGAAGTGCTTCTCTTGTTGGTAGTAAAACTTCATCATAAAATTGCTTTTTGGTAAAAAGCCACCGGCAATATCCACAATCAAAGTGTTATAGGTATATATACTTGACAAATGTACTTCCCTAAGATGGCCCTGTTTTCCGCTGAAATATCTGGTGACGTACCAAGATTAGCTAAACATTCAACATCATTAGTAGTAGTTAGTTTGCCTTTATTTACAAAAGAACTAAATTAATTTTCCATCTGGTGCCATCACCAGACAATGAATATTATCCCAGTAATGCGGATGCTTTTAAAATGCCCAAAGTGTTGTAAATAGATCGTAGTCTTATAAATATCTTCATTCCTTATCCTAAGTAAATGCCTTTGTCTTTTGGAAGATAGGCGTGTCTTGCTATGGCCAGGATTAATCACGTCTGAATCTGGAGATTATATATATATATATATATATATATATATATATATATATATATATATATATATATATATATATATATATATATATATTTGTGAAAAGTAATCTTGGGTTTGTAGCATTTCATTACATAGAAATAAGCAAATAGACGAATAAGAAAATAAACACACTTACCAGTGCTATATCTGGACACACATACGGAAATGAATCACTATGCACATGAAAACGAACCACTTAGAAGTTGTACAAGTTCTTTCACCTTTCTTGAGGATCTTCAGAGCAGTATACGATTTATTTCATTGATCATTCATACTTGAATTTAAATTACCAATACACCAACACTTGCAGTGACGTTTTATGACATTAGTTTTTGACGAAACTCATTCAATCGTATACTGCTCTGAAGATCCTCAAGAAAGGTGAAAGAACTTGTACAACTTCTAAGTGGTTCGTTTTCATGTGCATAGTGATTCATTTCCGTATGTGTGTCCAGATATAGCACTGGTAAGTGTGTTTTCTTTCTTATTCGTCTATTTGCTTATTTCTATGTAATGAAATGCTACAAACCCAAGATTACTTTTCACAAAATAAATATGAATAGCAAAGAATTTCAAAGCTAATAAATATATCCAGGGTGAAAATTGGATTTTTTTCGAGAATTTTCGATGAAACAATTAATACATAAGACCAACAAATGATTTTAGTTTTGACTAAGCAAGCAATTTCTGTATCACTCCCTCTTTGAATGCTTCAGAACTCTATTGTATATATAATTCAATATTTTCCCGCATATAGTTGGAAAAAGTAGTTGTTTTTCAATAGGTTCAACAAGATTTTATGCATTTTAAAGTTTAACATCTTCTGGATAACTGTATGCCTAATGCTTTTATATATAATATGTTCAAATAGAACAAATATAAATAGTAGACTAGGTTTGTGTATTCTAAGAATGAGTTCCGTCAAAAACTAATGTCATAAAACGTCACTGCAAGTGTTGGTGTATTGGTAATTTAAATTCAAGTATGAATGATCAATGAAATAAATCGTATACTGCTCTGAAGATCCTCAAGAAAGGTGAAAGAACTTGTACAACTTCTAAGTGGTTCGTTTTCATGTGCATAGTGATTCATTTCCGTATGTGTGTCCAGATATAGCACTGGTAAGTGTGTTTTCTTTCTTATTCGTCTATTTGCTTATTTCTATGTAATGAAATGCTACAAACCCAAGATTACTTTTCACAAAATAAATATGAATAGCAAAGAATTTCAAAGCTATAATATATATATATATATATATATATATATATATATATATATATATATATATATATATATATATATATATATATATATATATATATATATATATGTATATATATATATATATTTGTGTGTGTGTGTGTGTGTGTGTGTGTGTGTGTGTGTGTGTGTGTGTGTGTGTGTGTGTGTGTGTGTGTGTGTGTGTGTGTAAGGTTTTGACCCCTTTTTTAGCCACGTAAGCATCATGAAGAACTATTTTGGGGTCTGCTTCCTGCTTCTCAATCAAGTATTGCAACGTTGTGACATCTGTGTGAGTAGCTGCATCGGTTTCTTGCCAACTAACAATAAAATTCTTCTTATGCTCTTTACTTTTACCATAGGTAATGAAATATTCCGCTAGGAATGTAATTCACTCGTCTTTTATTTTTTCATGCGGCAATAACTTTCTCAGTGTTGTTGTGTTGCTGATGTTTGTTGTAAGCAGAATGGTGTACTGGGTTCTACCTGTTATCTGGCGTTGGTCTTTGATAGCAGTTTTCAATGATCCTTCGTTGTAGTACTCAAATATGAGATGAACTTATGTGTAACCATCGTACTTTTTATCAATAAATTGGCTGAAAAATTGACCAAAATCATGGGAAGTTTTAACTAATGCAGGTTTATATATAGCATGCAATTGGGCCATGCCATCTACAATTGCTACGATATTTGATTCGGACGATGATATAGCAATAATTGGTTCAGGCTCGCTACTGTGTGTATTATCTGTATGTAATGGTCTTCTTAGGCAGATTCTCTAAAATATGTGTAAGCTTATACTTGTCCAAGCAACGGTGCATGTATATGCTTCCAGTATAGTCCGGGAGGTAGTGACTGATTTTCAGACGTGATTTTACCCAGTATGCCGCTAAAAATGTTAAAATAAAGAATCCCGGTGACTTATATATCAAAGTTATACATACATTTTTTGTTTTCAAATTAAGCGTTTCGATGCGATTTTACTCGGGCTGCCATGTGTTCCAAAACAAAATTCACTTAAAATACTATAGTTGCTTAGTCATAGACGTACCGTTTGCGTGAGCCCAAATTGTTGTCACGGTTAGGTGTGCTTGCATTTAAAAAATGATCTAATCGCATTTCTAAACAGGCTGCCATTAAGGAGTATACATGGTGTGCTAGGATAATATATATGAAGATAATATATGAAGATAATATATGAAGATAATATATGAATATAATATATGAAGAAGATAATATATGAAGATAATATAATATGAAGAAGATAATATATGAAGAAGATAATATATGAGGAAAATATATGGCCCCATGATTCTTTAATTTACATTTATTATCATCAGAATATGCATATGATAATACCCGTCTGAAAATCTGTCACTATCTCCCGATCTATTAGGAGCAAACAGGCATCTAGGAATAGCGGAAAGTTCATATTCACTTAGACAATGCTTCATATCTACAATCGGTCTTGATCGGGAATCTATTACAAGTTTGGAGAATAGGGACTCGTTAGACTTCTCATTTCACTTTTCCTTTTAAATTATGTGTTAACTTTTTGGTTTTGATTAACACATTTTCAACTTCAACTTATTCAAACGGGACCAAAATGTTACGCTGTGTTTCAATGCGTTCTTTCACAAATTTGTAACACAATTCATCCTCCAACTTTGGCCGACATCTAGATTTTGGGTCTCTGAGAAATATTTCATCTTATCACCATTAATATTCTTATTCTAACAAGTCAAAAGTAAGCGATTGACAACACTCCCATACTTCTATTATTTATCAATCAGTCCACGGATCCTGATTTTCAAACACTTGCCCCCAAACTGTTATCTGTAAATATTAATTATCAAGTTTTCAAACAACAATTTCACCTACCGTTATTACTTACTTACCTTGAATCTACAGCAACCATGACTAGGAAATATCAAAAGAGTAAATGAACATAATAAATATACAGCAAAACGTTAAAAAATGTTTTTTAAATAAATTGTTTATTATAAATTTAAGCATTAGGATTTGCATATCCGGACCCCCATGTTTGTCAAAAGTTTAGCTAAAATTTTCTGACAACTGGACTAATAGGTACCTATAATAATAGTACTAATATAGTACTTACATATTAACTAGAGCTAATAATATGTGGTATGGTTCGTTCTTATAGTATTTCATAATACAACTAAATGATATATAAGCATATTATGTTTTGCTGATAGGTATTTACATAACTTTTAGTCGATTCATTAAACTTGAATATTTGTTATTTATAAAACAGATTATTTAGGTTAGGGTTTTCTATTAATAATTGATTATTTATATACATATGTATTATGTAATAATGGATGATTTGTTCCTCCAGTATGATTTATATAATTCGGTTTGAACCTACAAATAGATAGTCGAACTGATTTCTATCGCTATAAACATTTAATATATTGGCGTAGTTATGGTTAAAATTATACCTTTCATATTTATTTTGAGGCTTGCTCAGACATATATTTACTGGTAGATAATTGAAGAAATAGTCTATCCCTCTAACACAGGCCTACAGGTGTTTTGGTGCCGGAGTAATTGGAGCTGATTTGTATTTGATGCCCTGAATTCAAATTGGCATTAATTTTTGCCTAGGAGCTCAAATTCTTAAGTTATAACACTTTAGTACAATATACGGTACACTATTTTCAGTTAAGTCCATGGATCAAATAAAATAAAAACAACAATGCCTAACGCCCTTAAACCTCTCTCTCTCTCTCTCTCTCCCCCTCCCTCCCTCCCTCCCTCTCTTTCTCTCGCTTTCGACTGGGACATTTACGCAAAATAATTTCAAATCGGAACATAATCTGAAACCGGAACATTTACGGAACAGAATATCGCGTCGGAAAATGTCAGAACTTGCTAGTTGAAAGTTTTCGAGTAGGTACGCCGAGAACTTGAGAATCGAATACTTATCGATTCTAACATTCGGATACTCCATCACCAATCGCAGGCTACGTGAAATGCAGGCAACTTAATTTATATAGTGACCTTCAGCAAAAATTAAAAATGACCAGCTGGATTTGACTACTTTTGGTGCTAACACATAACTTTTATGTTAATTCTTCATGTCTGTATTATAGTATTTTGCGTTAATTTTTAGCTTTTATGTTAATTCGTCATGTCTGTATTCATGTAGCATTTCTAAACAATTTAAACTACTGATTTTAGCCTCATAATAAGTAGGGTATGAGGCCAGTCAGTTGGTATAATAACTAACAGGTTTCTAATAGAATTGATGTGATACTTTGATATTTGATACTTTAGGCGTACAGAGCTAAAAAAATGGTTCCGTTAATTTGGTTATCATCGAGACAATTTATATGAAGTTATATTTTCGAAATTGCATCAGATACTGTGGATAACTCCCATCTTGATGAATTAGAGCTTATTATAGTTCGGCTTTCAATTTGTAAAGCTTCAAAGCTTTTTCGTGACAAATTTTAATTATTGCACGTTACATTTATAATTTGTTATACGTAATAACATGGTTATTTTTTACAGAATAACAAAACAGCAAAAATTGGGCATGTACAACATATAATGTAACAAAATATATGCATGAGCTCCTATTTCAAAGATGTTTTGAGATAATACTTTTTTCTACATTCAGTCTCTACCGCACCGAACCATCTTCTACATGAATCTACCATAGCTTATCTTAAAGAAAAAATGTTACCCCGTAAAGTATGAAATTTAAAAAATATAAAAATATCAAAATCACAACTGAAATTTAGTTAATTAATATAAAAGTTCATTTAGAGACTGCACGGCAGTCTTGAAATTTCATCCAACTTGCTAAATTATAATAAATAAAAAAATGCTCCAAAAAATTCGTAGTGCGCGAGACATTACACATTTTTTACAAGCTCGGGTACTTTGATTGTATATATAGTTATAAAATAAATACCTAAATGCTTAATTTGATTATTTGTAAATATACCTATTTTTTCCAGGTAAGTGTGCCAAGATGGAATTGGTAATTGACCACCCATTCATTCCATTCGTGAGTAGGACGTGAGTATTCTTATGACGTAATATGTATTCACTAAGAAGGGATTTATTAAAATACCACCACAAATTCGGTAAAATTAGCCCCTGGCGGTGAATATAACGTTTCTTTAAAAACGGCAAACCTCTTTCTAAAAAGTGGTAGCAAAAATAATTTCAGATTTGTAATTAGCATAAATATCATATACGCCTATTTGTGGTTTTTTGCAAAGTTATATAAAAGTGAATACGCCGTCAGTGGAACAGATAAAAAAAACAAAAAGTTCTAAATACTTTATTTATTTACTCTTTCTTACATTTTTAAAACTTATATCTAGTACCACAGTCTAGTCCTACCTAATGAGTAAGATTAACATAATTTTGACTAAGCTTCCCGCTTACTGAACTATTTGAATTTAAACCCGAATTTATTCGATGAAAACCTGTCGGAAATTGAATAATTTTGGCAAAGATTGCGACTCTAGTCCTCGTTGGAGGTAGGGAACATCTTAAGTGGATGGCTTTTATCCCCTTTAAGTAATAATACTTAACGTGTGTAAAATCTCGGCCAATGATACGAGATCTACTTTACCCTGTACATAGTTAACTCTATATTCGTAAGCTAACGATATCTGGTTGAAAAGCAGTAACTAATAAAACATTTTACAGAACATGTACCTGAATATTTTTACGATTAATTACATGGACAATATCAATATTTTAGGTGTTTATTGTGGGATGCCTGTTATCTACATATATGAAAAGAAAATTCCACTAATACTCTTATAATATAATTATGCCAAAATAATATAATCATGCTATTTCTGAGGTAATCTTTATGTATCAATTAATTAGCTGCTCCGTATGTTTTATGTAGGTACTGTTCTAATATTCTTTGCTTGTTGGGCTGTTTTGACTATTTAAATCGTTTTTTAAGTAATTACTGAATATACGAACACCGGATAGCAGCATTTAAGTGACAGGTCTAACTGCAAAAATGACCTAAGTAATAATTTATTATTTTACTGTTGACCTTATGATTCGTGCCGCCCAGGGTTTTAGGAGACCTGCTTTATGTTAAATAAAGGGGTTTCCATACTTTACTTGGTAAGGTCTTTTCGGCCACATACATGTTTTCTATTTACATTTTGGATTTTAGTTGCTGCAATATAAAAGAAAAATTAACTACCAACAATTGTGGATCTTCTAAGAATTCTAGAAATTCTTAGCAATAACAAAAAGATAAACGCATTTTGGTCTAAGTCATACCTCCCGACCAAATTACAGGCCTGGACTTTACCATTTTATTACAGGTATTTTTTACTTTTAAATAACTTCAGCCCCCAAAGAGACAGTCATCAATGCCGAACCAAACCGCCGCGCCGGACATATAAACGTAAATTTTTGGCCAGTCGATTCTTCTTTAATGACGTCCAAGTTCACTAGGATTTTTTTTCAATATTCGCCTCTATGGGGATATAAGCCTCCTTTAAGTGAATATATTTTCTTTGTCAACAATAGTAAACTTTTCAAAAAACTGGTAAAACATCAGTTTTTAAAATTTCATATTTATGCCTTAAGCGTGTACTTTTCATATTTGAATGTATCATAAATATTTATTCCATTAAGTTTGTGATTGTAGTTATTTATAACACTTTATAATTTTGTATGTAAATATTTCTATATTATCTTCAATAATAAATCGCATTATTGTCTTATTGTCACGATTAATGTAATATATCCAGCATTAATGACTTCTATTTACAGTAAGGCTTTTAATGAAATTAGTCAACAAACGCAAAAATAGCGGTCGTGAAAATTATTTGGAAGTAGCCTAGACATATTAGAGTTTGAGCCTGAAAAAAATTATGTAAATCTGAAAATTGGTGGAAATATTCTATTTAGTGTACTGAACAACATACCAAAAGTCCTAAGCCGTCCTATGCCGGCTTCATGATTGAAAATGGCATAAGCGGGTAATTAGCCCATGAGTTTTAGGTTTTAATCCGGAAGTAATTATTGTAAAGCTGGATATTTGCATATATATGTTCTACTTGATGTACTGAACAACATATCAAAAGTCCCCAACCCATCCCGGTTCCTGGAATTCGAGGTTGTGGAACAAATACAATGAATTAGCTACCTTTTAAACCATTAACAGTTGCTATGCCTCAACTTCCGATGACACAGGAAACCGAAAAACCGCGGGAAGTAAAAAAAAATCAACACCTTTTTTTGCATGCGACGTGGACGACTTTATGTAGAAGATATCGCAAAAGTAACGAAAGTAAATGTTAATAAGCAAAAATAAGCTTTCCATTGATATATTTACTTTTCTTGTGGGACTTATAAAATCGGAGATACGGCCGCTTGAACGCCAGCAGGCGCGACGACCATAGTCTTGCGAGTTCGAATTACGCGCCATACAAATCTGAAGTATTGGAAGTACCTTCCAATACTTGTTAGAGATTTAGGTTGGCTCCTTCGACCTGGCTACTTTCCACTAACGACTGCAGCCTGCGAAGAGCATTCCATCAGTATTTTTTTACACATTTTGGTTTGTCGGAATCACTGCTCAGGAAAATCGCGGAGCATTCCTGAAGCTTTAACCAATTTCCAGGCCTTTTTCTTTCCGCTCCGGAATAGCCCAGGTCTCTTTTCGGATTTCCCGAATATCAAAAAGTTTTCCGGATGATGTACTTGAGCCTGGAGTTAATTACTGATTGATGTGTCGTTGTTCGCAAGGACTATCAACATGACCAAAATATCTGAGTCTGAAGCCACCACGGTCGTAGTCCTGACGGATTCATCCATGTCCAATGCAGTCCTCACAATAAGAGTATCTGCGTCAGCAGCAGCTCGTTTAACACATACATCAGCTTCTTGAAGCTTGACACATATAAGATGTATAAGTCGTGCTTTGTTCTTCGGGTGGCCCAAACAGTCCGCTTGAGCTATCTAATTCATGGCTAATTCATTCTAGTTTCATTTGATACTATCCCGAAGGATGTAAGCCAAACGGTTCTTACACTAGGCTTGTTCCAGTACATATGAACGCTACTCCATGACTCAAGGAAGCCGATACGAGAGGCTTGGGGACTTTTAATATGTTGTTCAGCACATCAAGTACACAAATTTCTAGCTTTACAAAAATTACTTCCGGGTGAAAACCTAAAACTCCTAGGACTTTTGATATGTTGTTCAGTACACTAAAAGTTGTACAGTAGAATATTTATACCGATTTTTAGATTTCCGTTATTTATTTCTCGGTTTTTGTGAAATAATATATAATAATTAACCTAATATGTCTGGGCTAAAGTATCTACTAATATAAAATGTAATCACACTTTCGTTCGTTTTAAAATCAGGTATACACAATTATTAATTCAAATAAATAATAATATACTGCTTAGTGAAGGATTCACATTGTCAGTGAATGAAGCTTAACACTTCGATTCCTTTCATACGTTTCCTTGACATTTTATGTCCAAGTTATCCAAGTTTAACTCACGGTTATGACATATATTATGTATAATGTATGTATATGTATGTTTGTAATTATATGTACTATTTTGGTACGAATAACATATTACGTGTGGTGTACCTATATAAAATAATTAGTGCAACGACTATGTCACGATTTAGAAAGTTTATGAAATAATACGTTATTAAATGTATACAGTTCATGAATGCTGAGTTAATACCCAGTCAATGAATGTTGAAAAGGGAAGGAACGCAATTTTTTACTTTGGGACTGTGGACTAGTCAGGAGGTAAACATACTAAAGATCCTCACTCCTAGGAGAAGAGCGAGGTCCAGAGGCGTACGTAGAAAGTATCCTTTTTCGGTTTTTGGTTTATATCACGGAAACTATGCGACCTAGTAGGCTATTGATTATGTTATATAGAAAGGAACTAAGACGTTCACAGGTTTTTATTGCAGGAATTACTCAATGGGTCATTTAAGAAGAAAAAACTGCGGAATGCTATTAAATTAGAGGGTGGAAATTGGAAATAGTGGTCAAAATGCACCCTTTTCAGTTTTTTCAGTATATCTCCCAAACGAAGCAAAATTTCGATATACTTTATACGATAAACTTTCTGTAGAGAATTAAATTGCTCATCGAATGGCATATTTAAAAAAATTTAATGCCGAAAATGTTGAAGGAAATAGGAAAAAGATGCCAAAAATTTAGATTTTTATTTATTTTTTGCTTTTTTGCCTATAGCTTTTTGGGTCAGAGATATATTGGTATAGACATTGCTTTATAGAAAAAAAAGTAGACAAACTTTCCTTTTAAATGCTGTGCGGAAAATTTTTTAGTAGTAAGATATTTACCGAAATATGACCAGATATTCAGATATTGCTTTTCATTCTCATTTTGTTGAAAACATTCATTTTACTCAATAAAAAAAAGGTATTTTAAGTTTATTGGTTGATGATTGGTTACTCAAATAAATATGTACATCAGTATCAAAAGGACGGATGTCCATTTTTATAACTTAACACGAGAGAGAAGAAACTATTTTCTTCGCATTGTTTATACAAGCAACTTGTAGTAAAATGTTAAAGAAAATTGTAATTAGTAATGATTTATTAGCTTTACAAAACAAACAAAATACTACAGTGTAAATATAATTGAACAGAGTTTAGAGATAACCAGTAATATTTGACAAATGTCAAAAGTTATGGACAACCGACTATTAACAAATAATGCACAGTGTCGTATGTCCTATATGCAGTAGACACTGTCATAATTATTTTTTTATATTCTAAATATTACAGGTATTATGTTGCTATTTGCTATTTAATTATTATACATAAATTTAGTATTGTTTGGAAACTAAAAATAAATTATAGTTTAAAAAAACTTAAAAACAACACGCTTTAAAGGGAAACCGGCCTAGTGAAATAGTGTTTAACTGTATTGTGATTGAGAAAAAATTATTTTCTTGTAAAAAAGCGCGGGATGCATGATATCAATTGTTAGAAATATTTCATTGATATCATGCATCCCACGATTTTTTACAATAAAATAATTTTTTGTCAATCACATTATTTTTTACTTTTTAGTTCGGTTTGCCTTTAAAGCGTGTTTTTCTAGTTTTTTTAAACTATAATTTATTTGTTACTTTGTATTTCGGTATGCTATAAAAGCGTATTTTTTAGTTTTTTTACTTTTTAGTTCAGTTTCCCTTTAAAACGTGTTTTTTTAAAGTTTTTTTTAAACTATATTTTTTCATTTAAAAATATGTTAATTAGTTTTCCTTTCTGCTATGGAAAAGATTAATTTTTTTGCTTTGTGATCTGAGATTTAATGAATGTTTAACTTTCAGTAAATTCTATATTGTGGCGAACGCGCCAATGTGGGACACATTTTAGTATCCTGGTTTTTGATCTGGTTTGATCCTGGTGAGGACATTAGGACAAAGTTGTCAAATTATTGTATTGTAGTTCAGGTAAATCTGACGTTTTGAAATGGGTGAAATCTCGTTCAAAGATTTCATTACATACATACATACATACATACATACATACATGCATACAGGTGAAGCTACTATAAGCGTGTTATTAAAGTCGTTGTCCATATATTTGAAATTGGTGTCCCAGTAGAAAATCGGATGTCCCACATCAGACTTTTTGCGACTGTCTAAAACACCTATACAAAGTCTACTGATGTAGACATATCTACATCAGACCTTTTGATTCCAAACCATAGTGGATAATCGAGCAAATGAAAAGTCATAACTTTGCTATTTTTAGTCTCTGGACTACCGACTTTATACCGTTAGATGTAAATCGATACGCCGAATACACCAGTCTATATACCTCATTTTGAGAAAAAATGGACATTCATGCTTTTGACTTTTGATACTGATGTACAGAAATGTATGCCCTGCCTTGAATTAGATGCTTCACTATCACTGATAACAATATAAGCTGCACTTGCAATAATAATTATTAAATCTTTCCCTGACTCTTTTTTTTTAACAGAAAGCTATTTGGTTATATATACTCGCGAAAATAATAAACGAATGACAGAAAGCAGTCGTTCAGAGGTCTGTGGATGGTATCACACAGACCAAATTTTTACCGAACGCCGAGCATTTCGGGCTAATGTATTCGACCGAATGCATTCGCCTTCATTATCTCTATTAATATACACCTTTATTAGAAGAATAGTCTCTGATGATGTGAGATTAAAAAACTTTAATCATCCGCTATTCCATATTGCCAGCATATTCCATATTTTATAAAATTTAAGCTTACGAAATGTGCTACAAGTTTGATATCGGTAATTTTTCCATTTTCGATATCTCGCATAGCTTTCGATATATCCTCGCTCAAAATTTGCCAATTTTGAAAAAAAAATGGTTTACTTTTTGCATGAAATATTTTCTTTACTTTTTTATCCATTATTTTCTAAAATTGGCAGGTGCTTTTTTGCTCGCTCTGCAAGACCAATTATAATAGTTTTTTATTACTACATGGGTTTTTTGAGTTGAAATTGGTATATCTATCAGACTATGTTGTTTTTGTATATCATAAATGTAAATAACTTAACTTATATATAATAAAATTTAAATATTAACAAAATGCAATAATAACTATTCACTAATAGACAACTTATGGGATTGCTCAGGTCTGAAGATAAGTATTTATCATAACTTAAGGAATCGTAACTCCGTCAACTCATAGCTCAATCGGAAATTGATTAAATACCTACACTGCCACACATTTATAAGCTTAAATGGACACAAAAGCGTCTTCTCGCATCAGAAAAAGAATTTAATAAATAAAGGCATTACTCAATGTCCAATACACGAATTTCGTTTTGTTCGAACATAATCCGACCGCATTGTGTCCATAAATCGTGTAGCGGAGAGAATCGAGCACAAGGATTGAAGGTGGCTGGCTTTTGTTGACGAACACAACGTGTCAATTAATTAATTTGTTGTCAAAATATTGCATTAAAAATATATTTCATTGTACATTACAGTGCATTTTGTGGTGTAATAAAGAAGTTTAAATAATTCGTCTTCTCAATAGACTCTACCTACCCAGCATATGGTCCATTCGATCTCGGATTTATTGGTAAAGATCATTGTGGTAAAGACAAGTATTTGAAGTTGAATCAGAATTGCCAAGACGCCGCGCCGTTTGAATGGTGATTGCCAACAAGAACAGCAAAATAACTGTTAGATATAGTTGAGATATAAAACGGTTTTTGCAAGACAGGCAATTTATACCGTACAACTTACAATTATATTTGTTTTACATTAATGTAAGAGACTCAACGTTCGCTTCAATTGAATCGCCAAAATGTCAGAATTAAAATAATTAATTAGAAAACTCTATAAAGACGCGATTAACACATCTTACCAGTAAGCTTTGTAAATAATGTAGATTTAAGTGAAGATCTTCAAATAATCGATTTACAACAAAGACTTGCAAGCTCAGAATTACTCATTTCGAAATTCGATGAAGTGCAATTAAATATTGAAAGCCTGGATGAAGAACCAGAAAATCAATTTGAGGAACGCGATAAATTTGGATCGGGGTTTTTACAAATTAGTTCTTTGGCACAAAAAAATATAAAGATATTTAAACAAAATAATTTACCCCAAGAAATGGATTCTCGAAGTCAAGATATACCCTTGACCTTGACTTCGAGAATCCGATGCGTGCGAAACACAATTTTCTGCAGTTTCTTTGTCGGTCTAATTGCTTACAATAGAAATGAAAAAAATTTGATAGTTCATATGATAATTTGCGACGCCAAACTGACACCTATGGAACTTGACACCTATGGAATATTAGGTGTACGCTCTACTGGCTGAGCTACCGATGGGACTAGCAAACGTCTGATGAACTAAATGTACGCTTCACATAAAGACGCAATCACATTTTAGTAAATTTGTACCACCGTCACCAGCATGCGGGCCGGGCCTCCGGATTCAAATGTTGCTGTCGCTCCGAAAGGCCTTATCTCACCACTGTACATATACAGGGTGGGCCAATGGAAAGTTTCCACCCGATTTTTGTAGTTTAAAACAAAAATCTGGAAAACGCTCGGACACGTCGCCTTTGTTTGTCAGTTTTTTCCTCCCCGTAGCTTTAGCACCCTAGCTGGGGAGACAACAACAACCCAAATTTGTATAAGAGATAGGGCACATTGCGTGATTGCTAATTTGCTTGGAACTCTATTTTCTCAAATACTAAGAGATAGGGGACGTACCATACCTCTTTTCAAAGGTCTCATCGAGTTCTTTATGACCCTACAATTTCGCCTCATTATTTTCATCCGTAACGAAAGGACAGCTTGTCAAAATAAAAATACTTTCTAATTTATTAATTAGGTCTACAACTGTTCAAAATGTCCGCCATTAGCATCCATGCAATAATAAAATCGATCCTCTATCTCTTATCTAACATTGTGGAACATATCGGCAGTTATCCTTTGACATTCTACAGTTATGCGTTCTTGCAGAACTTGAAGAGAAGCTGGCTGTGTTTTATAAACTGTAGACTTAGATATGTCCTACAACTGCGACTTGCATACCTTCATTCCAAACGACACGAACCGGATGATCTTTCTGATTCTGCACTGGTCCAGTTTCCATAAACTTTTCCATCAGCTGCCTAACGTAAGTATGCGAGACGTTTTCATCCTGACGTCTTTCATTAAATTGTCGTGCTGTTTGTCTTGCACAGTCATTGTTTTTGAAGTAAATAGAAACCAATTGAACCCACTCAGCTATAGTGTACACCATAATTAAATCTAGATATAATCTCTCGAACGATAATAATCTTGAAACTTAAAATAATCGTACGAGAATGTTTAGTAAACAAAGTTTGCAAAAAGTTGTTCTCCAAAAGTCAAAAAACTGGTGTTTGGTTGCTAGTTTTTATGTCAATATTCGGATACACTATGGCAACAATAGAGGCAGCAACAATAATTCCTGCCTCTGAGATTATTTCTAATGAAACTCGTAAACAAACCGGGGCAAACATTTTGCGAACAGCAGTTTATTAGATAGACCTAATTAATAAATTAGTATTTTTATTTATTTTTATTTTGACAAGCTGTCAAAATAAAAATACTAATTTATTATTACTAATTTCGTTACGGATAAAAACAATGAGGCGAAATTGTAGGATCATAAAGAACTCGATAAGGCCTTTAAAAAGAGGTATGTCACGACCCCTATCCCCTATTCAAATTTGGGGGGTTGTTATCTCCCCAGAGAGGGGGTTAAAGCTACGGGGATGAAAAAAACTGAAACATAGTTCCCCCTCATATCAAAAGTCGACGTGTCCGAGCGTTTTTCCAGATTTTTATTTTAAACCACAAAAATCGGGGTGGAAAGTTTCCATTGGCCCACCTTGTATAACATATAAGAAAAGTGGAAAAAGTCAAATTCTCTGAAAATGTTCGTTAGTACCTTTCTGAAATAAATGAGTCAATGATGCCATGACAATACAGTTATGATTTGAAATAACGTTTACTTCCAGGGAGAAAGAAAAATTAATTTTTAGTCTACTTTCTGAGGGAATGAAATAGCTCTTTATATGGAGTTCGCGCAAAAATCTGTTTGGTCTACGATCTTTTTCCTTTTGATATAAACCAGCTGAACTAGCTAAAGAGAATGGTAAATATGATGCTGGCTTGTCAAAAAAATATAGGTATATGTGATTATGGAATATAATATCGTTGATGTTGATACAGGACTCTGATATTACAGACCTGTTCCGATACGGAAACTTGATATTCATGCCCCAATTCGGTAATACCCACTTAATTACACACCTTGTGATCAATATTTACTAATATACGATATCTCCAGCATCCACTACAGGGTGGACCGTACGAAATGTCTATTCAAAATAAGTGTAACCGTTTTTGTAGACCTACAGATTTTACAAAATTTAATTATAGTGTTCAAAACGGTCCAATTATAAATATATTGACAGAATTTCGAAATTGTACAGGTTATTATTATATTGCCTGATGAAACGTTATTACCCCTGGAGTACATTCAACAGCGATATATAGTGGGCAATAAAAGTTTGCCTAAGCTAGCTCAGCTCTTAATAAAAATAAAAATAAAATTCAAAATAAATTAGTGAAGTAGATACCGAAGTTACTAATTCCCGTGGACGCCACTGACCATGCGCAGCTAAGTCAGGTAGTCCCCAAATTATCCTGGGTATCGAACCTACTCGCCACATTCTGTAATTTTTGGAGGAAGGAAAAATAATACACACAGTATACTTATTACTTCACAAATGTGTACTTAACAAATAGGAAATTTAGAAATGGTGATACATAAAAAAATAATTCAAATATTTACCAAAAAATGTGGTATATCTGGAAACCGTAGCATAAAATACATAAACAGCTTTTATACAGAAAACGGTTTAAATGTCAAACTGCATTGTGACCTTTCCGCAATCAAAATATATATATATATATATATATATATATATATATATATATATATATATATATATATATATATATATATATATATATATATATATATATATATATATATATATATATATATATATATATATATATATATATATATATATATATATATATATATATATATATATATATATATATATATATATATATATATATATATATATATATATATATATATATATATATATATATATATATATATATATATATATATATATATATATATATATATATATATATATATATATATATATATATATATATATATATATATATATATATATATATATATATATATATATATATATATATATATATATATATATATATATATATATATATATATATATATATATATATATATATATATATATATATATATATATATATATATATATATATATATATATATATATATATATATATATATATATATATATATATATATATATATATATATATATATATATATATATATATATATATATATATATATATATATATATATATATATATATATATATATATATATATATATATATATATACTCACACACACACACATTGTCAAACGTTAGCTGAGGGCTCGTAATAATTTTATATACTTAATCGTACACACTAGCAATATCAAACAGGCAATCAACAGGCAACAGCAATATCAAAGTCATTCAAACAGGATGTGTTCCCGTTTTAAACTATACTTAAAAGTAGGATATCTGTAATAAGCAACGAGTCTTCCAGTAAGGTCCATCTCTCCTGTAACTCTTCGCAGGTACAGGGGTCGATAGACTTCAGCAAAGTGGTCCTAAAGGTGGTTCAAAAAAAATGTGTCCAAAGAAAGTGATGTAAAAGCAACCTCTATAAAGTTAGCACTACCACATGCGAGATGAAAGGTGGCATAATGTGATTAATTTGTCGCTTTTTTGTCGTGATTTTGTCGTGCAAAAAAAAAATTGTCGCGATATTCTTTTTTTTTAAAACCAATGGTAGTGCTAATTTGATATTAAGTTAGCACTACCACGTCTGGAAAACGGTCTTCCAATGATCGGACAAATGTCGCATCTGGTGCATAATTTGTCGCTTTTTTGTTGTGATTTTGTCGTGCAAAGAAAAATTTTGTCGCAAAATTATTTTTTATTAAATCAGTGGTAGTGCTAACTTGATATCAAGTTAGCACTACCACCTCTGGAAAACGGTCTTCCAAGGATCGGATAAATAATGTCACATCTGGTGCATAATTTGTCGCTTTTTTGTCGTGATTTTGTCGTGCAAACAAAAATTTTGTCGCGAAATTATTTTTCCATAAATCGATGATAGTGATATCAAGTTGCACTACCAACCATCTTCTTATATTCTTATAAAAATCTCGTCTCGCGCATAATTTGTCGTTTTTTGTCGTGCAAAAAAACAATTGTCGCGAAATAATTTTTTTTAAAACTAATAGTAGTGGTAACTTGATATTAAGTTAGCACTACCACCTCTGGAAAACGGTCTTCCAATGATCGGACAAATGTCGCATCAGGTGCATAATTTGTCGCTTTTTTGTCGTGATTTCGTCGTGCAAAAAAAACGTCGCGATATTTTTTTTTATAAACCTAATGGTAATGCTTACTTAATATCAAGTTATCAGTACCACCTGTTGAAAACGGTCTTCCAATGCTCGGACAAATGTTGCATCTGCTGCATAATTTGTCGCTTTTTCGTCGTGATTTTTTCGTGCGAAAATATAATTTGTCAAGATTTTTTTTTATTTAAATAGTAGTGCTGAGTTGTTATCAAGCTGCGCTTCCACCCATCTTGCTATATTCGGAAGATAGTCCCGTCTCGTGCATAATTTGTCGCTTTTTTATCGTGATTTTGTCGTGCGAAAAAAAATTGTCGCGAAATTTAAAAAAAATCAATGGTAGCTTGGTAGCGCTAACTTGATATCAAGTTAGCACTATCACACATTGATAAGTGTCTTCTAATGTTCGGAAGAACATTAGAAGATACTTATCAATGTTGAAACTTGATTAAAAATACTGACGTATATTTCTGACGTATATTTGAAACTGACGTATATTTCATATTATTATCGCACATTACACTTTATTCCCTATGATTATCCAGTAAATGTCAGTTATTGCTGTTTTGTGTGTACTAAAAGAACCTTTAATTATACTTCCGGAATCATAATATTTGGCTTCCCCTCCCTACGCTTCGCAGGAGTATTGAGAGAGATTTTTTGAAAATTAGTTGCGCCAGATTCGACTTTTATCAATTTAAAACGAACACAGTTTTCTCAAAGTTTCCAAATCAAATTTTTTTCATGTGCAATGAAATTAGAATTTTCGGCGAGAAGTTTTTTTTACCACCTCTCATTTTGTCTTATACCAAGACTCTGTTTTTGAACAGATTAGAAACCATTTGTTTGGAATAAATGTAATTGGGTTTTTATAAAAAAACAGCCATTATCAATTGACTTATATTGAGCCTTATGAATATGCATTGTATGGTGACCCATCAATGGTTTTACTTTACGGTCAACTATGGGAATTTTAAATTCATCATAAAACATGAGAAACTTCACTTTTTATGGAAAAATAATTTCATGTGGACTGTAAAGAATTTCATTATAAATATGTATAGCATGCCAAAAAAAGTTTCACTTCGTAGTATATAGAAATTTAAAATTTATTAGCCAGAAAGAGTCAAGTGTATGGTAAGCAATCACGACAAACAAGCGACAAATAATGCGCGATACGAGATTTTCTTCCGAACATTAGAAGACACTTATCAATGTGTGATAGTGCTAACTTGATATCAAGTTAGCGCTACCATTGATTTCTTTTTAAATTTCGCGACAATTTTTTTTTTCGCACGACAAAATCACGATAAAAAAGCGACAAATTATGCAGCAGATGCAACATTTGTCCGAGCATTGGAAGACCGTTTTCAACAGGTGGTACTTATAACTTGATATTAAGTAAGCATTACCATTAGGTTTAAAAAAAAAATTCGCGACGTTTTTTTTGCACGACGAAATCACGACAAAGAAACGACAAGCTATGCGCGAGACGAGACTTCTGTTTGAATATAGCAAGATTAATGGAAGTGCAACTTGATATCAAGTTAGCACTACCATTGAGTTTATAAAAAAAAATGTCACGACATATTTAATTTTTACACGACAAAATCGCGACAAAAACACGACAAATTATGCGCGAGACGAGATTTTGATCAGAATATAAGAAGATGGTTGGTAGTGCAACTGATATCATTATCATCGATTTATGGAAAAATAATTTCGCGACAAAATTTTTCTTTGCACGACAAAAAAGCGACAAATTATGCACCAGATGTGATATTTGTCCGATCATTAGAAGACCGTTTTCCAGAGGTGGTAGTGCTAACTTGATATCAAGTTAGCACACTCATCGATTTATGGAAAAATAATTTCGCGACAAAAATATTTTTGCACGACAAAATCACGACAAAAAAGCGACAAATTATGCACCAGATGCGACATTTGTCCGATCATATCATAGGAAGACCGTTTTCCAGAGGTGGTAGTGCTAACTTAATATCAAGTTAGCACTACCATTGGTTTTAAAAAAAATTATTTCGCGACAATTTTTTTTTTCACGACAAAATCACGACAAATAAACGACAAATTATGCGCGAGACGAGACTTTCATCAGAATATCAGAAGATGGTTGGTAGTGTTAACTTGATACCAAATTAGCACTATCATCGATTTAAGGAAAAAACAATTTGCGACAAAATTTGTTTTTGCACGACAAAATCACGACGAAAAAGCGACAAATTATGCACCAGATGCGACATTTGTCCGATCATTGGAAGACCGTTTTCCAGAGGTGGTAGTGCTAACTTAATATCAAGTTAGCATTACCATTGGTTTTAAAAAAAATAATATCGCGACAAATTTTTTTTTGCACGACAAAATCACGACAAAAAAGCGACAAATTAATCACATTATGCCACCTTTCATCTCGCATGTGGTAGTGCTAACTTTATAGAGGTGTAAAAGCAGGTGGTGTAAAAGGTGGTGTGACACTCGCCGAACGACAAGAAAGCCCTATAACACAGAGCGATAGGTAAGTCTCGTGACAATTAAAAAGTTAGGTTAACTGAATATATATCTGATAAAATTCACTAAGTAGTTGAAAAACGGCTTCGAAAAGATAGCTTAGCTGTGTCCCTCAATCAACTCTAGGGAGATCAACGCAACGCAGGCTCTAGAGAACACAAAGTAGGCAAAATAAAATATGAACCCGCGGTTTCAAGAAAACAAAATGGCTTACCTCAATGTGTTGATTAAAAGTTATTTGATCCCACTAATGTGGTATGTGCAGATTCCTCCAAAATCTCAACACATGAACAATGATTTCCTTGTAATATCCCATTATATCGGAACGTGCACTTGGCTCCGTATACATACATGGTTGATTATCTTCGCTATTATTTTCGTCAACAGTAATTTCTGTTAATCACACGATAAAAAAATCCCAACACAATTGTGTAATGTATGTTTATAATTTTTTCAACACCCTGTACAATTATACAGACCTTTGATAATAATAATAAATTTGTAAGAAGTAAGTTTATTTCGTCTGACTAATTTATGGGTCCGCTGTCATAACGGCGACACCATACCCATTAAGATAAAGGTGATAGAAAACATATACACAGGCCAGGCAAAGAAAGATGCTGGCGGGCACATTTTTGTAAACAAACGCCTGAAGCCAATATGCCCTACAAGGGTCGATTCATTTTCGTGTGTGGCTTTGTTTGTGTATGCAACTAAAAATTGAATAGTGCCAAATCGTGCCCTGTGAATTTGTTTATATCTGGATATTTACAACTGGTGAGTTTATTCACTGAGCATTCCACTTTCTCTCAGATATCATAATTGTTATTTCATTGTCTGATTTTATTCATCTGACTTTACATTTAATTATTTAAGTAGCTCATTGATTTATACAGGTAGTTAAAATATAGCCGAGCTGCGTAGGTAATCCTTTGTTCCTATTTATCACTATTACGGAGTGTTTGAGCCGTTTAGTGTGTACCTAAGGTTTGCGGAGTGCTTGAGCCGCTGTTATAACCTTTTACCTATATACCTATATACCTGACGGAGTGCTTGAGCCGTCCAGGTGAATGTGGAGTGTTTGAGCCACAAGTTTGTCCTATTCTCTTATCACTTCCTTGGTGGACCACTGTATAAATATTTGCACAGCTCAGCATAGTCTTGATATTGTGCTTGTGGGTGACAGACACAAGTGCATTCTAACGATAAATTATATTTTTGATGATAATATAACTTTTTGGAAATATGAATGAATATATATGTACAGAGAAGATAATTTCTCATATATGATACCTTTTGACGAATTGGTTGCTCAGACTGTTGTTTTGTTCCAGGTATCTAACTTATCGTGACACCTTGATCAGGAGCACCTACGCGGACATTGTCATTAATATGGGTTGTTTTTCTTTGTTTGTATTTGTTTTCAAATATTTAATTATAATTTGTTTAATTTTATTAACGTTATGATTTATTGCCCCGGCTATTACCTGACTAAGTATCACAAATTTATATTGAAATAGATTTTTGTGGCCTACCCTGTATATATAGCCTCAGAGGCAAACTTCATTTTGGACACGCAAGGGAAGCTGAAATTGCTTATATTGGCAACATGCAGATATAAAAGAACTAGACCAACAACGCCAAAATAAATAAACGAGATCGATCCTGAGGATTTCACTACCTCGAGGGACTGATTTGTGTTGGTTAAACCACGATTTTCCTTGTATGCCTTGGCTTCAACCAGATTATTGTTTATTTAACTTAGAACATTCCTGAGAGTAAATTATTATAGCAGTCCTAATAATAAACATAATTATTCGCTTTGACTCAACGATTGTGAATTAAAAGTACATGTAACGCTACTAACGCTGTAATTAATACACCATGTAATAATATTCATTTTACAATGTTAGAATATTACAGACTGAGGATATTCATTGTTTTTTTATCTCCCATGTCTATCTTTATTTACGTTTGTTTACAGGCATGGTTTTTCATAATTGTTTGTCATAATCTTATAATCTGGGTTTTGTAATTATATTGAAACATTTTTGTTGCTATATATGGATCTCGTCTTCTAAAGAATACTTTGATGTTATTTATATATATATATATATATATATATATATATATATATATATATATATATATATATATATATATATATATATATATATATATATATATACATATATATATATACATATATATATATATATATATGTATATATATATATATATATATATATATATATATATATATATATATATATATATATATATATATATATATATATATATATATATATATATATATATATATATATATATATATATATACATATATATATATATATATATATATATATATATATATATATATATATATATATATATATACATATATATATATATATATATATATATATATATATATATATATATATATATATATATATATATATATATATATATATATATATATATATATATATATATATATATATATATATATATATATATATACTCCCCGGCACAAAATTCCGTCACCCTAAAATTTTGCCCAATTTTGATGTTTTATAACTTTTTTATTTTTCATCTGATTTTCATAAATTTTTTACCAGTCTGTAGATCAGTTCATTGTGTGTCTTTTTAATTATTGTAATAAGTCATATTTTTCGTCCAGGCAATATTATACAGGGGTAAATCAAAGTGTTGTTTTTTGTCGTAAACTCAAAACACCCTGTGGAAAAATTGAGGCGAATAATTTTGTTTACAAACTGTTTGCTGCCATCTTAGACGTATTGTAAACATTTTGTTTTTTGATTCATCCCATTATCTCATTTCTTCTGCGAGCAGCAAAATTTTAAATGAAACGCTGTTAATTTTATCATTTTTAATTAAAAAACATCGACGTTGGCTAAATACGCGGTTATTGTGACAGAATATTTGACAGTACAGTTAATTTAGTGTGTTGTCATCATGGTAACTACAGCAGACGTAGGTAGAATTGTTGCCTTAATAGAGGATGGCCGCAATAAGTTATGTCTCCCGTACTCTGGGAATTGCGCGGTCTACAGTTTGTGATGTTTGGAATAGGTATCTACAGACGGGAAACTTTATTAGGCGGCAAGGCTCTGGCAGAAGGAGAATGACCACTCAAGCTGATGATCACTTTGTCATTATGAGTTCTTTAAGAGATCGAAGAGCTACTGCTGTGTATCTAAAAAATGACTTGCAAATGGTACGTCGAGTAAGTGTAAGTGAAAGAACGATACGTAGAAGATTGTTAGAAGCAGGATTGCATTCACGAAGGCCAGCAGTATGTCCAAAATTGCTTCCTCGGCATCGACAACACCGACTGAGATTTGCAAGAGCGCATGCTGACTGGACTGTAGAACAGTGGGGAAACGTACTATTCACAGATGAATCCAGGGTTTGTTTAAGGTCGCCGGATGGTCGTGAACACAGACGTAGAAATGAAAGATATGCAGACTGCACCATATCTGAGCGACTGCAATATTACGGTGGTTCAGTCATGGTTTGGGCGGGTATTTCTACCGATGCACGTACTGACCTTGTATTTGTTGAAAATGGAGCACCAACCGCCCACCGTTACATTGAGGAAATCCTCCAAGAAATTGTTGTTCCATTTGCTCCTTTCATTGGGAACCAATTTACATTAATGCATGATAATGCTAGACCTCACGTTGCACGGGTAGTGAGCGAATATCTGCATGAGGTTGGACTTCCAAGATTGGACTGGCCCGCATGTAGCCCGGATCTCAACCCAATCGAACATCTTTGGGATGTTCTTAAAAGAGCACTCCGTCGCCGTCCTGTGCAACCACTAACCTTGCAAGACTTACGGCTGGCGCTGACAGAAGAATATCAGGCTATTCCTCAAGACAGAATAAGTAATCTTATTAATTCGATGCCACGAAGAATGCAAGCTGTCATTGCTGCGAGAGGAGGACATACACGTTATTATAATTTGTCTTTATTAATTAATTTTGTGATATACCTAGTGGATGTTTTTGTTAATAAAAATAAGCTTGAAATCAGCGTTTCATTTAAAATTTTGCTGCTCGCAGAAGAAATGAGATAATGGGATAAATCAAAAAACAAAATGTTTACAATACGTCTAAAATGGCAGCAAACAGTTTGTAAACAAAATTATTCGCCTCAATTTTTCCACAGGGTGTTTTGAGTTTACGACAAAAAACAACACTTTGATTTACCCCTGTATAATATTGCCTGGACGAAAAATATGACTTATTACAATAATTAAAAAGACACACAATGAACTGATCTACAGACTGGTAAAAAATTTATGAAAATCAGATGAAAAATAAAAAAGTTATAAAACATCAAAATTGGGCAAAATTTTATGGTGACGGAATTTTGTGCCGGGGAGTGTATATATATATATATATATATATATATATATATATATATATATATATATATATATATATATATATATATATATATATATATATATATATATATATATATATATATATATATATATATATATATATATATATATATATATATATATATATATATATATATGACTGATTATATTACTATAATCAGTATATATATATATACACGACTGATTATATTACTTAACGCTTCGGTCTCTTTTTTGGGCCCTTTTCAAGAGAAAAAATATAAGTATTAATAAAAATATATTAATAAAAAGCCTTGCGAAAAAGGCCCAAATAAGGGACTGCAAATTTTTCATTAAAATAATATTTTCTGCAAACTAATGCATAACTTTGTTAGTTGACGTCCGATAGTTATGAATTTTGGAAATAACATTTTTCAATACTCCCCTGACATATTGCCGTATAATATAGGCAATTTAGAAGTTCATATAAAACCCAAGTAATTTTTTTTCGCTACATGACCCAAAATATCGTCATTATGCAGCGTAAAATGGTGAGACGAGAAAACTTTCTTATCTTTAGAGATAGATAACTAGTATAGGCGAGAAAAATGTTGCTAATAATAAACCAAAAATAAACATTTTTACTTGAACTTTTTTTTCATCACAACAAAACAACAAATTCAAATCGGGCAGGTCATTTTACATAGGATTTCATGTGTTTTAGGTGGATGTTCGCGACGTATAGAGCATCTTTAAAACGCTTCGTAGGACGCCTCAGATTCCCAACTAAACGTTCCATCTAAAATGAAATGTATCGATGTCCTGGCAGATAAGACACAGTCCAGGGTGCAATGTATACTCTCCAACGATTCTTCCAAGTGAAAAGAAGATAATTGACGTAAGGGATCCAGTTAAAAAAACTGAAGATTACCGAAACAAAAATAGACCATGGGCACGAGGTCTAAATAAATATCGCTTACATTAATTAACAAATTATTGAATCTGGCACCATCAGCCATATGCGTTGGTTATCAAAAACACAAACAGTGACTTCCCTAAGTATCCCAACTACATGGAAAGTAACACAGTACGTTATTTAATAGGCAAGCACTAAAAAACTAAAATTAACTGCAGTCAAAGCATGATGACCAAAAGGAAAATGGCATCTCACGATCTTCGGAAAACGGAAATCATTTGATTTCCCTCACAGAACAATAGAAAAGAAAGATCAAAGATCAAAAGGAGCACAACTCTGTCTCAACTAATACCAGTTAAGAACTGTCATTAACGGTCTATGGTAAATCGATAATGCCGCAAAGAAACCTGTAATGATTTATACCTGAGTCCTAATCACGAATGATAGAGGGCGCGCCTCGTATCATTTCGTAATATACCTGTCAGAGAATGTACATACTCACAATATACTCTAGAATATTTAAATTATGTCAACTAGCGAGAAGGGAACGTAACATATCTTATGCAGTAACACGTCTCTTCGCTTCATCCATCTTCATAAAACCATGAAATTAATACATAGAATAACGAATCGACGATGGATCAAATCCTTCTTTCTCTTTTTCATAAATGGGAAATAGGTGTATTAGAGGGAGATAGAAACTGCCTGAATGTTACGAAGGGCTGTTACAGCAAACGTCTTATATTGGTTTTTAGCAATGATGGAAATATATACAGACTTGACAAAAGTATGTCTAAACAGTGGTGCACGCTGTTTCCCACCTCCCGTATTAAATTCAATACTCTTATATTTGGTTATTAATATGGTTATATGCTTCAATTTTATACAATAATGCAGCTTGTAACCCCGCGCCCCCCACCGAAGTAAAAATAAATTAAACCTAGCACTATACGCATTTAACCAATTAACCAGTGACACATTAAACATTAAAACCCTATTAGGGTTATTAAAAGTAACCGGAATTTAATTTCTTAACTTCCGTGTAGATTGAATAAAATATCGACCACATAAACACTTCCTTAAAGGTCCTTAACTTTTATCCTTTAAGGGTACATAAGTTAGAGCCGGTGTATTAAGTTCTGTTGGTTGTGTTTGGTTTTCCATTATCTTTCATATACTAAACAGCACAAAACAATGCATAATTTCCACGAGCAAAGCAAAGCCTCTATAAAATTATCCGCACGTGTAATATAAACTTTCCAGTCATAAAATACGGCTTTTGTTGGCCACTTTGATAACATTTTGCGAAATAAGCAGCAGCTAATTGATTTTCCTTATTGTGCCACAATATAACTTTGATTACCTTAAATTAGACGTGTGCTTTTGGGAAGGATTATCTACTCCGCCCAGTCCCAGGATTTGTTATTTTTTGTTACACATTTCAGATGCATATATTTATTGCTCAAGTTTTGAGAATGCTCGGACCGGGGTAACATCACGTAACATAGTTAGTACACTGTCAGTGGCGTACGTCCATGAAAATAGCACTTGTTTAATATAAGTTATAAGTTTGTTAAGTTATAAGTTGTTTATATAAGTAATATAATTCTTGTGTACTTCATTTTATTTCATGCCATTCAGAAAAATGGGTAGCGATTTTCGTCCGTTTTTCCACTGCAGCTATATATAAGCATATTTATATGTATAAATAGTATGTGCTATACTTATATTAAGTAACAGAAAACAAAGGAATATCGGAAAATACGAATGTTAAGTTTTTCTGCAAAATCTCGGAAATTGCATGTACATAAACTTAAAATTGCTGTAACTTTTGAACGGTTGGAGATATAATACTAAAATATCATATTTTTGAAGCAAATTTTATGGTCTACAACGTTCTCTATGGCTCTTTCGAAGGGTCCCCGAGTTATCTAGTAAATAAGGCAAAAAGTCAGCCAATTTTTTTCCACAGTTTGCGAAATTTGAGCGCGCATATCTTGGAAAATATATGCGATTTCAAGAGAAAATTAATAAAATAGTAGTTTATATCACGAGGACGAAAAATCACGAAATATGGGCAATTGGTAGGAGTTCGAAAACCAATTTTTCGTCTGTGTGTCATACAATATTGTTTATTCGAATGTGCTTATCGTTATTAAAATGATAGGGAAAATTTAAATATTATGTTCCTTAAGATTTACTTGCTACCCTGCAAATGATTTTCAAGTGATGACAATTTTCAAGTTTTCTTGTAACAGAATTAATGAAACTGTAAACAGTACTTTAAAAATTCCAATAATTCTCTGAAAGAAGTCTAAGAAGTCTCTGTCTGAGCTATTAAAAAGAGACAGTGTCCAAGGAAAACAAAACGCATAGCAAACTTAAGTAAGTAGGTAGATATTGATTTTCAGGAAGTTTTGAATAGCGCAAATATTGGGAATGGAGTACTACTACTTACTACTTGCTATATAGCTTAATCTATCTATCCTCCTTTAACTTAGTAACGAAGCGCTATGTATTGTCAATACAGACACTGAATTTGTAGTGGGGCGCGATAGAAACAAAATCACTGATGGTGGTGAGTTTAAGCTGACGCCGGTTGTACATCACTTAGTGATTAAGGCAATCATGATATACAAGTAAAATAAGATATTTTATGTATGTATGTTACTTGATACAGTTTTTTAGTTTTTAAATTTCAGGTTGCTTTAATTATTGGAAACTATTGGTGGTAACCGGAAAAGTGAATTGAATTCCTTCGTGTGGAAAACGTGATTGACCAAGGACGGTACATTAAAGTAACAATTCCTAATACAAAAACGAAAATATTTCGCAAATTTGCATTAACATCTGGAGGTACTGAAGGTTTAAATTTCATTGAAATTGTAAAAAAAATATCTCTGCGACTACTAAATTTAAAAAATAATCGATTTTTGTGAGATGCTCTCATGGAAAATGTGAACTCCAACTTGTAGGTATTAATAGCTTTGGAAATTTACCCAAAAATATAGCCCATTTTTTCAAATTGCCAAATGTGCGTTTTTATTTAGGCGGGGCCAAATTTACTGGTCACTGTTTCCGAAGATCATCCACTTCACTGCGTGCAGATTCCGGTGCAGATATTATAGAAATTAAACAACATGGATTTGAGGTCGAATATAGTAGCAGAATGTAGAAAATTCCATAGAGAATTAGAGAATGAGCAGAGAATTGCTTCCAGAATTCTCGGAGAGACATCGTATTGAAAATACACAAATAAATACAACTACGAAAACCTCATTGTCAGCTGGAGTTAATTTCAATAATTTCACTAATTATGTCACTTTAAATGTCAAAATAAAAAAAAATCAATACCAAATCAACAACAATTAAGTTAGCGCAATCAATCAAAGATGAGAATGAACAAAATAATAATTCCTCATAATAATAAAAATATTCTTTTATTTTAAAATTAGTCTGAAAACTAAAATCAGAAATTAATTTTTTGATTTAAAACCGCCAAATTAGTTTTCTGCCAAATTAATTTTCTAATTTTTTAATTTGATATCCAATCTGGCGAATTGCAAATATTTGTTGCATTATTTCTATAAATATTGCGCTTGGACGTTGAGAGTATGAATAGGCAATTAGTTTTCCAGTTGAACAGACACAGACACCGCATTGCATTAAGTGAAATCGACTTTTAAATCACATATTATATAAAAATAATGTTGCAGGAACCCATATTGAGTTGCACAACGTTTGTGTAAGCTTGAGCACGTTCACTGCGAAGAATATAATGCCTAGGATATTATAAAACCCTCGGAATTAATATATTTGCCACTGTACAGTGTACACAATACCACATATATTACAAACTGGAGGCATAAATATTATGGGACGCAAAACATAGAACAGCGTTTTAAATTTAATACTCATGCAACAACAACCATCAATAAATCCAAATATAAACTTTTCTCAATCATGCTACAAGCATAACAAAAAACCGCCACACTGATCTATAAGTCATATATCAGACCAATCATAACATATGCCGCGGCGATTTGGTATCCTTTTACAACAGTAAAACTTAAAAAAGATATGCAAATTCAACAAAATAAATACCTAAGGGTGGCAGCAAACATTAGAACCAGTTCATTAACCAAAACAGACACACTACACATCACCGACACACCAACACTAGACACATACATAGAGGAAAAACTTATACCCAACTTCATACACAGACTCACACACCACACAAACCCCACAATCCAAAGCTCCATGATCCCCATATTCCGTCAACCCCCAAAATATCCTTCCCTCAACTACATTTACACACCATCAATAACCCTACCACCCTTAATACCCTAGCGTCCCGCCACTGTAAATAAACTGAAAAAAAACCAAAAAAGCATGCAAAAAAAAAGAAACCAAAACAGAACAGAACAGAAAAGACGGCGCCAAAAAAAAAATACAATAATCAACAGTCATAACCGTATAACAATAACAAATCACTAACAGAACCATTTATTTATACTGTCACAGCCAAAAATAATGTAAACCAATAACCCATAACAACCATAGAACTAACAACAAATAACACTAACATAGATTAAGGGAATGTAACCAATGCTTCTCAGCCGCTTTATACGTATTTTTGTTAACTAACAATATTTAACACCCCGCAATTCCCCTCACCTCCTGCTACCCCTTGCTATAAACAACTAAAAGCACCAACGCACGAACGTACAACCTATCAATAAATAACCTAAAAACAGAAAGTCTAGAACACGACGAACTAACAATATAAAAACCGGCGAAAGTATTTCCCATGAAATAGAAGCCAAAGAAGGAATACACAGACTGAACCAGATTTCCTAATTAATCTGTAGATAGGCCAGTATATGTAGGAAGAAAATCATCGCGGTTTTGAGAAACGTCTATAAACACCGATATTTTTGAAAAAAGTGGAAGGTTTTGGTGTCTAGAACATGTTGTCATAGTAGCGGACAATTGCCATCTACCAATTGTCCGAATGAAGGTTATATATATATATATATATATATATATATATATATATATATATATATATATATATATATATATATATATTTTTTTTTTTTTTTTGCGAAAAGACGTCTTGGGTTTGTTGTAGCAATTCATATGATGCCATGTGAGCAGTTATTTTGGTTTCTTGTGCACTAGAAAGTCCAGGTGAGGGGTCTTGGGCCATGGAAGGTCCAGGCAAAGGGAGGGGGTTCGGAAGGCCCTGACTCAACAATGAGTTGTTCTTGTTCTTCAACTGAATTTTTTAATTGAATTAATAACCTTATTATAGAAGAAAAATATTAGTAAATATACACAATGCTGCATAATATTACATTAATACCATCTGTCGCTTCAGCTGCTTCAGACAGTGGTACTGCAAGGGGCATAAATATAGAATGTAAATATAGAAATAGAGGAGGAACCTACGTAAATTCTATACTATGCTTAACAGAAAACTAGTAGACACCTTTTTTATAAAATGTAAAACGTACCTACCGTATTTTTCATAGCTCAAATTTCATGTTGGTGAAAGTATTCCGGATATTACCCAAAATAGTGGAAATAGTAGTTAAATTATCCCAAAAATTAACAAAAAAAACATTGCCAAATTATACCTCTTTCATATGTATAGTTGTGACAATCATTCTACTATACGACACGGGACGTGCGGTTTAACAGCGGCAGCGTTTAGAATAATTTCAAATATTTCATTAGTGTGAGATCAATATAGCTCTTTTCAATTCTTTCTATTTTAAACACACTATTCATAAAATGTAGGTAAATATACGTTTGCTAATTTTGTCAACGAAAGTGTTTTTAGAAACATGATTGACATTGATATGTAATATATTTTTTAACATTTTTTACCTTGGCATAGTAGTATATATGTAGATGTGATGTTGGAACTTTGGCAATTCATCAACTTATTATGTAAACATATAGGTATTAAATTATAATGTTATGCTACAGACGTCACTGTCTCTTGTTGCACCTGTTTTATTAATACTGATTTATTAAAGTAAAGTGTGCCTGTAAGGTGCCAGTATTTATTATTTTGTAGTTTTTAGTTATATCTAAATTAGTTAGCTATTTGTTATTGTTTATTATCCTTAATGTCAGTTTCCCAAATACACTGTTAGACTTATTACACCTAGCATGTATAGTTCATACCTACTAGGAAACGTTATGAATTATATGATGATATGATACGATGATATGATCATTATATAAAATCATTATATCTAAATGGGAATGAAAAAAAGCTAAAGAAATAAATTTTCCCAATAAACTTCTTAAATCGGACATGATTAGGCCTTCTACACAAATATCCATGACATTGACGAATAAGCTTCTGCGTACATAAAATTTTGCCACACATTCCCATTTATCAACGTAGGTCGATGCTTGTGGATGGGTGATTTCAAGATTTTTCTGAAGAGATGAATGACGAACTTCTTTGTGCGTGCTTGATTCACATTCACATACGCGCGCGGAGATGCACGTAAACATCTCTCTCTCTATCTCGGTCTGTGGCCGGCTTTATACATAATTACTGTTTTATTGCATTTTTGTCTTCTGTTAGTACATATATATTTAAATTTTCAGTTAAAACTCAATCCCTTAGAGACTAGATAGGGACTATAACCTTGACGATTGTAAATATACCGAAAAGTTCATAGAATAATAAAATAGTTTAAATTATTATGACCGATAATCCAAAGACAATACTTTCAAATATGGTCAGAATATATTTTTTTAATTTGTGACAATAGAATGGGTCATGTAGAATATAAAATATTCGAGTAATATTATAATGAATTAGTTTCAAAGTAATAATATGTAAACAATAAAATAGATTGCAAATAGTCCGAATATAAATCCTATCGAAAATGTATGGGGTATAATGAGTAAAACAATCTACGAGAACAAAATTAGGACCTTAAATTTAGTGAAATAATGGGATGCAATTACAAACGCTTGGGAGGAATTGACTACTGATGAACAGTTTACAGCAAAATAAATTAGTTCTTTCTCAGCGATTAAATGAAATAATTATTTGCGGTGATAGTTCTGTTATATGACTAAGTGTGCCTTTATTGGCAACGTAGATAACGAAGATAAAATATTTCGTATTTTCTGATTCCTTCGTTTGTTGTTTTTATAAGTTTACGTGCCTTGTTAATATTGTGTTGCAACTTTAGTTTATTAGTATAGTTAATGTATTTTTACGTTGTTATATTTTCATGCTGCATGCCAATAATACATATCTTGATAAAGCAGAGAAAATGTCAACAAGTTTTATCACTATAAGTACCTATATGAAAACCGCTGCCAGTCAATATAATTATGCCTGACTTACATAACTTATATATTGCAAAAAACATCGCATACTACTATAAAAGTAAAAGTATGGAGCTCTGACTTTGAAAGCTCATGTATTTAAAAATGCTCAACGAATTGCAATCGCACAAATTACGGTCTATAGACAATTTATTTCTATAGTCATATAATTTCATAGTTTTCCAACAACGCGTTAATTTATTAGCTTAAGAGCGCTCCGGAGACATGAACCCACGATGTTTGAAAACACAATAAAAAGTTTTTTGGGGTATTTTAGAAATGTCCACGTTCCAACATGAATTATAAAAAAATATTGACCAACAATAAAACCACAAGAGCTTATTTTCATCGCATAAATTTCTCTTTGTAAAGTAATAGTTTTGCCAAGCAGTGATGAGAAAAACTTTTCAGTTTTTCTTATAAAATCATTAAAATATCATTAAACATTAAACATTAAAAAATCGCGAGACCGGCGCGCACTCAGACGGTTTGAATGATTGGTAATTTTATTATTTGTCATGTCCAGTCCAATTTTTAGTCCAAGTAGATATCGTATTAAATCCCAGTGGAACATTTTTATACCAACCTTTGGAATTTGTATTTTTCCAAAAGGGAGTTAAAAAAAGTCGTTCGGATGTTATGTTTGTGTTTTTTTTCAAAGAGTAATTTTAACAACGTAACGGAACAAATGCTTGTATCCATGTCATTTGTTGTCATCTATTTGCTGTGCTAATTTTTTAGACCCACCTTATGCCGTCTTTGAAAAAATTTAATTGTATTCAATTCTCCCCGTTGGAGTTCCATCCTGTTTTTCTCTTCATTAAAACTATAAATTTCACAGTTTGCTGCTTCTTCTCCTCCCCAAGAAGTAATCTCTCCGCCATTCATAAGAAGTTAGGTATATGGAAGAATCTCTTTTGTAATCTCTCTTTTGTTCGTCTATTTTCCACAAGTTTGCCATGTTAAGTACCTAGGTAACTTTCTTGTCTATTGCTACAGAACATACCTTTATTTTCTCTGGATGACCTTGTAATTCCTTCCGTTTACTGTTTCTTGCATCATGTGCTTCTTTAAAAATTTCGGTAAATGGATCAAGTTTAATATTGTACTAAAAATTTTCATCAAAATCGTCTTCGCAGTTGAATTCCAGATTGTTTTAAACTGCATATTATTTGTAATCTTCTCCAGTTTTCTCATATATAAGACCAATCCTTTAACATATCTGCTATACTTTGTAATGGAGTTATATATTGCAATTCGTTACAATTGTTGAATAGTAAGAACTGTCGAGTTCTTACTATTAAGGTAAAATTTTGGCATTAACAGCAATTCTTTGAATATGTGTGTTAACTTTTGTCAGGCGAACTTTTGCTTTTGATAGCGAAATTTGCCAGGAAACTTTGGCCTTTGATGGCGAACTTTTGCAAGGCAACTTTGGCCTTTGATTGCGAACTTTTGCCAGGCAGCTTTGGCCTTTGATGGCGAACTTTTGCTTGGCAACTGTAGCCTTTGATGGCCAACTTTTGCCAGGTAACTTTGGCCTTTGATGGCAAACTTTTGCCAGGCAACTATGGCCTTTGTTGGCGAAGTAAATATTTGGTTAATGCGTACCTTATCGACGTTAGAAGTCGAACACCTATATGCCTGTTCTAGACCGACCATATGGTCGTCTATAAACACAAATTTAGGAAATGATCAATGTTTATATAAATTTATAAATATTTTTTCGCAATAAACAAGTCCTGCATCCTGCATCGTAAATTAATGTCGTAAAACGCCATTTTCTATATAGAATAATTGTTCACTCAATGAAAAAAAGGGTCTAATTGAGTTGCACGCAAATATTTTTGTCTTGCTAATTTCGCTTCGCTTATAAAATAATTCAGTAGGTACGTACATTATTATGTGGTTTTGCCGCTCACCTTATCATCATAAGTAGCTATACTATCGACATATTTCTTTAATGATTATCGACATATTTCTACATTTATTTTAAAATAAACAAAATAATGAAATCTTATTTCAACAAAATAATGAAACAGCTAACAGTTATTGTTAAATATTCAACTTTTTTTTCATATACAACATATATGTGCATTTGGCGCCATATAACACCAACGGCAATAGTTTGATGTTTATCATCTAATTAATCATAATAATTACAACAATTGAAATCTAATACAAAATATCTCTTCAAGAAGACGTTATGAGCTATATTGTTTCGAAATTTTGTATCATTTGGTTCCGGTATATGTACTTATAACATATTAAAGTTATTGATACAGAAAAGCGCAGCAAAATCTGAGAGTTTTATTAACATTGGTTACAAAATATCCAAAACGGTCCAAAATATCCAAAAAAAGTCAAGTCAGAGTATATATATACATACATACATACATATATATATATATATATATATATATATATATATATATATATATATATATATATATATATATATATATATATTGCATTTAAATAATGCCAGTATAGCTGCGGGAAGATAAACGAAGGTTAGGGAAAATAATATCGCCTTTCTGTTTTCCATCTTATTGAAAAGCCGGCTGCTTTTTTCTACAAATCCCCAGGAAATCGAATAAAAAATTACTCACATACATTTTCACTAAATGTAAACGTGAATAGATTCCACCAAAGCAATTGAGCCTATATGGCGGCGAACGAATATATGGTTGAGTTGTGCACCTTCTAAGGCATGAGTTGGTAGATAATTAATGCATCTCGATAATATGTTGGATTTCCATTAATTCTGAGTAATTTCAAAAAGTAAGGCATAAAAGAAAATTATTAAACATGGTTATTGTATTAAATAAATACTTTTGACAAATTCTTATTACGGTACCTTTTCTATCTGTGTTCATTCAAATGTTTTTTTTGAAACATCTTATAATTTCTCGAGACATGATAATTCGATGTCGGACGCTGGCTTAGACGCTCAAGTAATTTACGCAAATTGGCTAGTGTTTGTTCCAGTTTGTGTGTCCAAGTAAATCGTTATATATGTGAATAAAGTTTTAAAGCCTTGCACAAATAAAAAAATTGGCTGTAGTAAAATCTGTCGCGTCTGATAATTTGCATGAAGTTGTAATGAATTGATCATGAAATTTTGTTGTGTCCATACTCCATTCTGTTCTGTAAGCAATGACACTAAGCTGATTGAAATCGGTTAATAAACAAAAAAGTTATTATCGTCGAGCAACAAATTACAACAACTTTTAGACAATCCAAAGGATAAAATTGATCCAAATGAAAGGTCTGGGATTTACGAAATTAGTTGTAATGATTGTGATCGAAAATATGTTGGACAAACGAGACGATCAATTAACACCAGACTTAAAGAGCATATGGCTCATCTAAAATATGGAAGAACAGATAAGTCTAGTGTTGCACAACATGCTTTTGATAACAATCATAGAATAGATATTAGTAATTTAAGATTAGTTAGAAATGTGATCAATAATAGACAGTTGGATGCATTTAAGAGCATAGAAATTGAAAAATGTAATAGTAGTATGAATAGCGACAAGGGACCTATACCGTATAGCCCGCTTTACGCGTTGCTTAGCAACCGATGATTGAAGCGTGATTAGTCACGCGTAAATTTCACGGTGATATCATACCGTAGCCCGCTTTACGCGTTGCTTAGCAACCGATCATTGAAGCGTGATTAGTCACGCGTAAATTTAACGGTGATATCATTAGTGACGTCACCATGAAAATAGTATAATTATGGTAGATTTTGTAGTTGATTAGTTTTAATCGTCTCCGGATGATGCCAACTTGGTTGGCGAAACGCGCGTCGAGCGAAGTGAAAGTGTTTTGGTGTTTGTGGAAACTACTCCGAGTGTTAAAAAAGTTATTGACCAAAGAGGAAACTGAAATTTAAGTACTACAACAGCTTAAAAATGGTAAAAAGACTCTTGGTATGATTACGTATAGCTCCGCTCCCGATGGACCGATTTTTCTCATCGAGGTCCTTAAATGTAGGGAAATGTCAATTTTATTGCTATTTTGTATTGGATGAAACTGGATAGGGCCTTTGATGTAATGATAACACTCGAGGTAGTTTCCACAAACACCAAAATACTTATACTTCGCTCGACGCGCATTTCGCCAACCAAGTTGGCATCATCCAGAGACGATTAAAACTGCTGGATGGTTGGATAATTCATTTCGACGTTTTTGCCCAAAGAAAGGCATATTCTCAAACTCGACTGTCATCTTGAATTTTAAAAAATCAGTGATATTGAAATTTTCTTTCCATAGTCCAATTCTGTTCTATAAGCAATGTCCTAGTCCCAGTAAAATATATATATATGCAACGAGAAAAGCGTTTTGGGCAAGCTGCCTTGTTAGGTAAAATATTTGGAGCTGATATATTTTTAACATATCTTTCTCTAAATTTTGTTGTAAAATGTGTCGAGCCTTAGCAATCTCGGACTAGTATAGCATCAGTTACTATCATATCTCAGTTGACCAACATGGGAAAGCGAAGGGATGAGTAAGCAGACACGGGCCGGGTCTCACGTCTCCTATGCTACAGGATCAAGCACGTTCATGCATAATTCATTTCCTTACATAGCATTCTTAAAAAGGTAGCAAATAAACAGAAAGGAAGGATGCACCGGTTTGGTTACTCACTCGATGTCATCCCCACCCAACATCGCCATTTGGGTACATGATAACACTGATAACATTGTAACCGATATTGATTTATGTTATCAGAATCTGAATGCCATAACATAATAAAGAGTTTTTGATTGCTAATTATATGTTCGTATCTTATTGTTATATGAATAAATATTCCAAGAGTGTACATTAGTGTATATACCGGGTGATCAATCAATTAAGGCTACGAAGCGGCTATATCTCAGTCGTCTAATTCATGCTACGATATTGGGGTAAAAAATATGTTCACAAAAATGGCAAAAATAATTAGATTTAAAATATGTTTGAGGTTCTAACTTCACCGCCAGGGGACGCATTTGCTATAGTGTTTCAGTACATCGTTAATTTCTCCAAATATCTTCGGTACAATGTAAGTTGGAAATACACTTTTTGGAATCTCCGTTCCATCATCTACAAATTTTGTATAATTTTTTTTCTAATTACCATGGCAACGGCAGTGAGAAGGGTTATCCTTCTCACTTCTCAATTTAAAATATTTAAAATACTGTAACTTGACTTTGCCTTATCCGAATTTAACAAACGACGGCCCATCCTAAATTACTATTTATCTCGATTTACTGCTCCTAAGAAATGTGGCGTATTATCATGCGCAACCAAGGTGAAGTGACTTCAACAGATGTCATATTAGGTCATGTTCATATATGTGCAAAATTTTAAGCCAAAAAATTATTTAGTTTTGAATGTATTTAAAATGTATTGAAAAAATATTGCATACTACTTAGTGCTCAATTTAGCCAATAACAATTTAAAATAAAGGAAAGAAATTAAATTGCTATTGCCCAGCAAGGACCACGGGGAGGTAAGGTACCGTTGCCAGGATAGAACGTGGTTAGGTTACTTATTATTAGTATAGGTAACTGTTAGTAAAATTTATAACAAATTTACTCACCAATTTGGGGCATATGTTATTTTTTCCACATGTAGTTACACTTACATTGGTATTTTTCACTCATTGGTAGCACTCTTCACAAAAACTCACATCAGATAATCATATCACTATTCACTATCTGAATATTCACTCGAAGTCACTTTCACTACTGTCTTTATTTACATTTATTATGACTGGTTTAACGGGAGTATCCGGAGTATCTATCATAATATCGATTGATTCCACCTTCTCCACATGGTCTATACATTTTATCCAGGTGGCCGCATTTACTTCTTTGATTGCACCATTGAGATGTTTTGATCACATCAGCTAACTTAAATGTTGTATTTTCTCTAGCAACTTTCCCTTTTTTATTTCCCAAATAAGCTCAATGGGGTTCAGTTCGCAGTGATATGGGGGCAATAGAATTACCTCCATACCTCTTGCTTTGGCCATTTGATCCACTACATACTTCTTGACAGCTGGAAAATGTTGCCTTGCCAGTGTCAATAATTCAGCTCTAAGTAGTGAAACATCGCGCTCAATGTTTATTTCTTCCAGCCAGTCTTTAATTTGCCCTTTCCGCCATGCAGTTGTGGGTAGCTATTCTGTTCTACGAGAATGATATTATCCTCACTATGACAGAAGCAGATTGTAATTTGTCCAGAATTCCTTTGCACCAATCCTCGAAAACGGTGAAATTCATGTATTCATGTCTATGGTAATCGCCTGTGTTCTTGGATTAGAAGGTTAAAAGACCGTCATTTACAAAACCACATTCACTACCAACATGCACTATTATTAAACCACGTCCTTTTCCAGTGTGTATCTACAAGCCTCTAGACCATCCTTCCATAAATGCCTGACGAGAGCTCTTTACATTCTTATCTTGGCACACTTTTGACACACCTTATCCTTCGCCGCACCGCACGCATTTTACACTTCACGTACACGTTCGATGTCGAGTTGTAAACATCTACAACTGCCACTGAGACAATAACAAAAAATACCCGTTAATAAAACGCGCAAAATTATACCTATATGCGTTCACCACAACCGTATAGATGTCTTTCACGCGATACCAACAGATGAAACGTTCGCTCGGAAAAAATAAAAACAAATATACTTGCAGTTCGCATCTATTTCGCGCCACTGAGCACCGCGCCACTGAGCGCCGCATCTATCGCACCACTGAGCACCGCATTCCATTAGTTTGCATATCAAATGAACGCACTATAGTGTATATTTTTATAATGTAAACGTGGGAAACATATTCGAACTTTAAAGGCCCTTTGGAGTTCAATGGGAAACATGCAGTGTATAAAAATATTTCCCTCTATTAGTTAATCTATGATAATTTCCAGTTATCTTTCTTTTATTAATTTCCAGTATGCCACCCAGATTAGAAGCTCTCAGAGTTGCTGAAGGTGGCAATATCAGATAGTAAGATTATTCACTTTCTTAATTTTGAATTCTTTATTGCAATTTATTTGGAATAATTACCATTATGTATTTTAAAGATACCGAATTATTCCACAAATATGTACTGCATAGCCAGCGTTTGTTGTGTGTTAATTTGACGTTTATCTGTCACTCTGCTTACTTGAAAAAACCGTAAAACAATGGATTCGACGTTCTTTAGTGCATATTTCGAAAAAATGTCACGCAGTAGACCATCACTCCTCTATTTTTGGGCACCCTTGATTACTTTAGAAAGTTTCTGTCTTGTAGGTGTAAGACATTTATATAACGTTTACTTTCAGTTTTCGAAAATTATTGGTAGACTGTAATTTTCCTGATTCACATTTTATAATAACCACGCAAGAAGACAGGGATTTGAGGAAAATAGGAATTATTAGATCAGATATACACAAATCACAAATCGCTGATCAATACCACTTAATATTTAATTGTTGGGACTATAACGTAGAAAGGCAACATTTTATTGCATCCCTCATACCTATGTCAAAATATCCCAACTCCCTACTAATTTAGAAAATCTTCTGAACTCAAAATGGTGACATTGATGTGATAATAATTTTATAAAAGCTGCACGAATCTTAATGTAATCAAATTGTTTATCTCAAATTGAACTTTCCTTTGTTTTTCTTTTTGTTTTTAATATTAGATATTAGTAATAATATGTAGATTATATAAGTTGGAATTCCCAGTGTTTATCCTCATGTTATGTTAACCTCTTAGATCCTTTCTAACCTCTTAGATCCTAGTCTTTCCTGTGATTGATATTTTTTGCAAAAAATATTTTTTTTGCAAAGTTCGTAAAGTTTGAATAATTTCAGTATATATGATTTTACAAATGGAATTAAAGTGATCTATATAGTTAATTTTATGTCTTTGTAAGCATGGTAATTATTATAAACAATTATTGTACAATGTAATCTAAAGATAATTTTGAAATACCTGGATTTATGGACATATAGATAGAACATATAGATTTTCTTCTGTCACTAGTATACTTTGACTTTTAAAAAAATATATTAGATAAATCACTCACCTCAGAGTAGGTTGAAAATAAGCTGAATCGTTTAAATTTGTCTTATTATTATTTTAATATCTTAATAGAAACTTGAAAATCAATTAGTGTTAATGTGATAATTTTTTCGAATTTGAATTATCAATGATCAAAATTAAATTATAAGATGTCATATTTTCCCATTGATTTTAAATGATTTTTAGAATCAAAAAAGAAAAATATTGGTTCTTATGGAATTGTAGATAAATTTATTAAATTAAAAATATGGAAATGTTATGGTTTATCAACTTTTAGTAGCCTTAATCTAGCATTCGCTACCCTACGGTAACTTAAGGGAGACTTAAGAAAATATGAACTACTTAGGAGACTAAACACTACCCTTAATGCACTAGATATATTAAATTACCTTTTTAATATTATACACAATAACAACTCCAAATTAATTATTTAAAAACACATCCACTATGAAAAATTCGGAAAAATTCAGATAAAGTTTTGTGGTTGGGCGTTTGGCGGTACAAAACAAATTGGCGCAAAACGTCTTTCAGAAATTACTTATATGTATTCAGCATACATTGTTTAAGTAAAATATATGGTACTTAATTTTGCAGGCGGTAACTATCCTTTTTTATTTTGGTCACTGAAATATACCATTTTTCTACCCAATTCCTATAAAAAATGTAAAAATTAGAAGAGTTACATTAGCGAACCTAATTGTTGTACTCATTATTAATATTAAGTTAATAATCAATAATCTAAATAAATAAATAAATAATAAAGTTATGGTCACTGAAATATACCATTTTCCCAATTCCTATAAAAAATGTAAAAATTAGCGCACAGAAAACTATATTTTGATCATTAATACATATAGTGCTGTTATCGACAAAATTTGTCTATCCTTTTTTGTAGCGAATTTTCCGTTCTTTATTCTTTATAAGCACACCTCATAGCAGTAGGATCAATGGGAACGAAAATATTGGAAAAAAACAAAAAAAGGTACATTTTGGCCCGTTTTTTCACGGTCAAAAGTTATGCATGCACCGGAATCTTTGGGACTTTTAACAAATTGTTTGGATTGCTGCGTGTACACCAGGTTGTGCGTGTACACCAATTTACTGCTCACTATAAATTTGTCCGAAGTGAAATGCTAAACCTGGAATATCAAGGGTAACACTTTAAGAATATTTTCTGAAGAAAACATTAGATGTTCCAAAGTTATTATTATATAATTAGCTGTATTGTAGCTTAGGTAAGTACATTCATATAAAATATAATCCAAGCAGTATCAAACACCTTTTGCTAGCTATGAACTAGCAAACTAGTTCAATAACTTGATAAATTGAAATGTCGTTTGAATGGAACTCTGCTGGAATATATTTTTGCTTGAGTAACATTAATTAAGTTACGTGAAATAGATTAATTCATAATGCTAATAACGTCAATAATTAGGACATCATTTTCCAATTGAGAAAGTATTGGCAAGTTGGTTAATTATCCTTAATGTTTAAAACTTATACTTTATCCTAAATGCAAGTGTAAGTCTTCCTCGGTTAAAAGTTTTAATGAGTTCGAACTGTTTTCTTAATATCGCATCGGTATGAATAACCCTAGCCCTTCATTTCATGTCTGCTATTCTGTGGATGTAATTTAGATTATTAGGTGGAACGAATAACTTAATTCGCGTATTACTATGGTTATGTTGACACTACGAGATAAGTAGTTCACTACGGCATGGCTACAGTTTCTAAGCTTTGAGATGAACACGTCCTAATATGTCGTGCCTGTAGATGCTATTATACGTATTCAAATACATAAATCACTTTATGAATTCCGTAGCTACTAATAAACACGTCTATTGTATGTATACATAGGATGTAAGTGTTCATCGATATGCATGGTTGTTTTATTTTGTTAATAATAATAATAATAATAATAATAATAATAATAATAAGGTGGGCTTTCAACCGAGTTGGATCCTGCTCGGTTGAAAGCCCACCTTCGGGCTGCTGGAAATACACTTCGTTTTCAGCAGCACAGGAATAAGCCATTGCACTGAGTCTATTATAGAAATATAGAAGACTTACCCCAAAAGCTGACCTTTAGCTTTTTGAGGTCAGCTGGGCTGAAGTCAGAGACCGAAGGTTTTATATTAACTTGCCAAGATGGCATATTAAACACCCTGGTCTACCGAAGCCGCGTGATGGGTATAGAAGTGCCTAACGTCAGCTGCAGAGCATGTCGTCAGGCCCCAGAGACTATTATGCATTTGCTGTCAGCTTGTCCAGCATATGCGGTCTCTGCCTATATCCATCGACATAACGCGGCATTTTGAGTGCTGTATTACCACCTACGGCACTCGTACGGTATAGATCAGACACCGGTGTTGCCCTATGCTCCGGGGGATATTGAGTCCGTTGTGGGGACTGAGAGGTCCCGGTTATACTGGAACTATTCATTCCCCACCGTCAGGCGGATACAAGCCAATAAGTCTGACATAGTCCTCCTCGACCACCAACTCAAGACGATGTTCGTTATAGAGTTTTAGGCTCCGGCCGAAAAGAACATTGTCTTGAAAGGGGAGAATCCGACAAAATATCGAGATTTACTCTCTGAGCGCCGCAGGCTGGCCCGGGTTATTCTGTTAAAATAGCGGTTCTTATTATTGGCTCTCTCGGAGGTATGCGACAATCATTGCTCTCAGAATTAAGAACCATCCCAGCATGCCGTCAATCGGCAGAAGTCATCGCTGGGAAGATGCAGAAGGCCGTCATACTTGGCTCGTTGCGTCTACTCAGGACACATGAATTGCGACCTCAATGACCCCTTACCCCGCGGACGTGGGGAGTGGTCGTTGATTAACGAGGCTGGAGGGTCTCTCTGGACTAGTCGGAGGTCAGGGGGTACTTACCAGCACAAAAAAATATATAAATAAATTGATAGATTTCACGCAAAAATGTATTACATGTATTTGAAGGTTTTACGTCATAGGGAAGGATCTCTACATATGTAGAGATTTGCCCTATTTTCTCTTTTATAGATAACGACTAAAATCGGAAAAATCAGTTGTAGAATTTTCCCATTACGTTTCACAGAAAAGTTTAATGAAAGTTGTAGGTATTAAAAAGACCTTTGATTTCAATTTTTAGGGGTAAAAATCGATAAATAAATAAGAGATAAAAAAAAGGAGATAACTGTATAATAAATAATAATAATTGTATGTGTTGCTAATAATTTTATTTTGCTAAGTAAAACTAAATTTATTGAAAAAAATATTTATTCTCTAATAAAATTTAATGTTCTGTCCTAAACCTTTTTTTGATGGCTCCTCTGTTTCATGGTTATTGATTATTTCTTCCAATAATGTTTAATTCGAAAATATTGTAGTATGTACAAACAAATTGCAGCTTCATTAATTTATAAAATATTTAGATTATAAAAAGTAAATTGTTTACAACAAAATCGAAGTAAAAGTAACAGATTTATTTCAAAATATTAACATTCACGATCTAAATAAAGTATGGATAATAAAACACATAGATTTTTCTTCAAATTCACATGGAACTTTGTCGGTGAATATGTGGGACGTAATTTGTCGTAGATCAAATGCTTATGTTTCATATACTCGTAATATTTATAATAACTTCATACAATTCGATTTTTCTTCCTATTGGGAAGGTGCTGAAATTTAACAGGCAGCTCTAAAATAGCCTCTTGAATTTTCCGTAACAACATTTTATCATCCGCTTCTAAAATACAATTATTGCGAAGCAAGTCAGTTAGGTGGCTTAAATGACATATCATCGCCATTTATTAATATCACTAAATTCTTTACACAATGTACGAACTGAGTAAGGACACTTTTTGTCTATATTGATTAAAAACAGGAATGTAATTATTATCTAGGTATTAATAGGTTATTCAAGATTTATAATTGAAGTAACTGTCATAATTCAAAGAAACACACAAGATTCGAGTGAAACTATAAAAATGCGTATCGACAAGTGTTTTAGTGGAGAAAACCACCCACCGCGATATATCTAGCGTTCTTTAGTTTAGTTAAGATACTTTTCAACCAACTTTAGTAAATAATGTTATACAGCTACAACAGATTAATCATCTACTTACAATTTTTTTATTATTTTATTTAACTATAGTTAGTAACTTTTATTTTAACTGCTATAACTATCTATTGATACATCAGACTTCGCACCCTTTACTTGTAAAAAATTATCTACCCACTTTATTAAATAAAGAATGTTATATAACTATAACTTATAATTTTATGTGATATATTTATAATTTTTTAAATATTTTGCTTAACTTAATTTAGCACTTTGACTTCTAGGTACTTATAAAACATACTTTTCTACCAAGTTTAGTAAATGAAGAATGTTAGATAACTATAGATTGGGCCTCTACTTACAAGTTTTTTAATATTTTGACTAAAATTAGTAGTTTTATTTAAGTTGGAGCAATACTGTTAAGCATTCATAGGTTTAACTTCTAATTGTAAAATATAGGTAGCTTCCTAGTTTTCTACCAAGTTTACTAAGTATAGAATGTTACGAACAATGAAAAGCAGGAATTTCTTCCAACATCTTAATTAAGTAGAATAACAGAAAAAAACATAAAAAGCGAGAAATAAATAGTTAACAAAATATTTATACTTTATTTTTATACTATATATTATTTATACTATTTAATAACAAAGTTCAATTTGCTAAAATTTATCGTTATGGTACAATTCGAGTTATTAGTAATGTTAATTCTTGATCTCCATGGACAGCCTCATCAGAGATAACAGCGTTGATTTCTGTATTTTTGGTTTGTTGCAATAATTATACAAAATGTTCACCTTCTTGGGTCATTCTGTCAATTTTCGTTTTTTCTTCAATAGCATCTACAACATATTTTTTACGCAATTTAAGTATTTACTTACAACGCAGTATCCTTCGGCAAATCGAAAAACGCGACGTCAGGGTTGTCGAACTTATTCATGTAACATAACTCGAGCTACGCTCTCGTGATTTTGTCGTAACTGTTGTTATATTACCACGACAGTACCTAAGTACAAAAAAAAAATATCCGAAAACAATCTAAGCTCTTATGGTCTTACCCCCGACAATAGGTACATTATAGACCCGTCTCTGGTTTAACATATTTTTAAATAAAGTATCTCACATGAGTAAACTGAAAAGAACAAATAATGCAGAATAATAATTATAACAGGCGATTTTAATGTGAAATTTAAAGCCACACAAATAAATACACCAATAAGACACATCATCCTAAGGATAACTTTCTTCAAACTAGTTTTATTAAGAAACTGTTGGCAATAAATATCTTACAAAATACTACTTTTTTTATTGGTTAAATTAATTATTGTATATAAGGCAAAAATGCGTTGGTACTCATTTTAATACACTATTTTATCTTTACAGGTGAGTCTTCTCCGACGTTTTATAAACCTACGACGGGCATTTTAACGTTCTTGGTAAGTGATGTATCTCTACTAAACATCAATAGTGCAGCATGCGGAAACGTATTGATTATAAGGTGCAACGTTCTTCGAACAGTTATAAATTATTCTAGATTTAAAGTTACTAGTAATGTCGCTGTATAATTCTAGAGGGAAGAGGCGAATTTACGACATGCACAAGAAATAAGGTATACTCCTTTCCTATACAAAACTTCCAGGTTATATAATATATAACTCCGTAAAAAAAGATGCGGGAATACTGTAATGTCACGTTAAATAATATATCATAAAGGTAGGTTTACAACTGACACTTGCATCTGAACATATTTATCAAATGTCGGACATAAAATTATTAGGTATGACTATTGACATTTTGATATTATTACAAATTTATGTCACTGATATATTTATGACATCTCTTAACTTCTTAATTTTACAATAAGTGTACGAACTTGTGTAAATTGTGTAAATCTGCAAAAACTGGTTGGTGAATCAATAAAACTTAGTATTACACTAAAAGAGAAAGATGAAAAGTTGACAGCGTCGTCAAGTATTTTACTTGTTGAATACAAGAGGCTGTAGGGAATAATCAGAACTATTAATTAAACACCCGGATTCGATTTGATAACCAGTCAAATACTGTAATACCTAGGAGAGCACTACCTTATTAACAATAAGCTATAATGTCATTTATAGACCAATTATGTCCAAAATCGTTGAAAGACTGTTCCTCAAAATAATGAAAGAACTAATAAGCACATAAGGATGGCTAGTCTAAAGCCTTGGGAGAACGCTGCGCTGACCGTCGTGCGTACTGACCAACTGCGAAGGCTGGCAAAGGCTACACTCTGGATCCCCGTGGAAGCAGAATGCGACCATGAGGAAAAGGAGGTCGTAGTCAGTCGCCTAGCAGGACAGAACCCGATGGTTAGCGTGCGTCGGTGGTGTCTCTTCCACCACCAGGCCAAAGACAATCCGCGAGGAGAACTACTCGTCTTTGGAATAGGAGACGAGGACATCAAAACCCTCAAGGCGAGGTCGATGAGGGTACATTACCTCTTCCAGTCACTTGCCCTCAAGGTGAAGCCGGAACAACCGGGGAAAGAGGAAACACCTCCAACCTAGCAACCCCGGCAGGAGCAGAGGATGTAGACGGAGGCTGGAGAGGCTGAGCTGATTGCAGCCACCTCCTCAACTCCATCACCATCCTCAATGGAACAGCCCGAACAGGACCAGAGGATGGAAACGGAGGCTGGAGAGGCTGAGCTGATTACAGCCACCTCCTCAACTCAACTACCATCCTCTAAGGAACAACCCGAACAGGACCCGAGGATGGAAATGGAGGCTGGAGAGGCTGTGCTGTTTACAGCCACCTCCTCAACTCCACTACCATCCTCTAAGGAGGACGTCTCCCCTCAATCTGAGAGGGAAACAACTACCCCACTCTAGGGAAACCCCCCATACCCCCCTTGGACACCTCAATGGCGGGTACAAATAAGGTAAGAATAGTGCAATGCAACCTGCAACACTGCAAGGTGGCAACGGCAGTCCTATGCCGCCGCCTTGACGTGGAGCGGGATACATTGGACCTAATTCAGGAACCCTGGATAGTTAAAACCAGAATATCTGGCTTAACAAGATTAAATGGTGTTATTTTTAGCTCACTTACAACAGATAGGTCGAGGACGGCTATTTATGCCCCTCGGCACATCAAAATTCAGCCTCTACAACACCTTTCAACGTCTGACCTGACGGCAGCGAAGGTGGAATGTATAATTGCCGGCAAACCAAAAGCTGTTGTTGTGGCATCAGTTTACCTCCCCCAAGACTAGGGCGGTTTACCACCGACTAGGGAAATGGAGGAACTGGTGACATACTGCCACTCCCAAAACTGGGAATTGATCATGGGCTGTGACGCCAACGCACACCATGTGACCTGGGGCAGTACAGACAACAATGCAAGAGGTAAGTCACTTTATGACTATATTAACGGTAGTAATCTTAGTATAATTAACAGAGGTTGCGAACCGACTTTTGTAAACTCTAGAAGTCAAACTATAATAGATATAACACTGGCTACATTGAACATATCCAAATCAATCCAAAACTGGCATGTGCCTGACATTGTCACAATGGCAGACCACCGGTGGATTAACTTTGAAATTAATCTTGTTAAAGCACAAAAGAAACCATTTCGGGATCCCCGAGGAACCAACAGAGATAAATATCGATGTCAACTCGGGAAAAACCTGGAAAAACTCGACGTGCTCAATGATAGTGGCAGAATAGAGGAATATACAGACACTCTAATAACAGCCATAAGGAAAGCTTTTGAAAGATCCTGCCCGCTCAGAGTCTCGAGAGCCCCTGGGGAAGCCACTAAATGGTGGTGCCGGGAGGGACTTGACGGACTTGAAACAGAGGACAAGGACATCTTTCAATAAAGCAAAACGGACAAAACTTGAATCAGACTGGGACCAATACAAGACCCACCTGAGGGAGTTTAAAAAACTAGTTAGACAAAAAGAAAAGCGTGGAGAGCCTACTGTGAGGAAATTGAAGGCTACTCACAGGCAGCCAGGCTATGTAAAATCCTCACCAAAGACAAAAACCATGATATAGGTATATTGAAAAGGGACGATGGTACCAAGACCAACAACCTTTGCGAAAGCCTAGAGCTGCTCATGCAAACTCACTTCCCTGAATCTGTCACAACAGATAGTAGGGAATGGCCAAATGAAGTCGACACCCAACCAACAAATTCGGACTGGCAAACCGCCAACCAAATTGTAAGTGAAGACAGAATCAAATGGGCAATACAGAGCTTCTCCCCATTCAAATCGCCGGGCATCGACGGTATATATCCAGCACTACTTCAGTGGGGCCTGGATAAACTACTGCCGCACCTGGTTGGGATGTTTAGGATGTGCTTAGCACACCTCTATATCCCAATGACATGGAGAGAAGTAAAAGTATTGTTCATACCAAAAGCAGGGAGGATGGACTATTCCACCCCCAAAGCATACCGTCCTATTAGCATAACATTTCTACTGAAGACAATGGAGAAGCTATGTGAGCGATATCTCAGGGATGTAACATTGACTAACAATCCCGTGCACCCCAACTAACATGCATACACGCCAGGAAAATCCACCGATACTGCCCTCCATGTGGTAGCAAGTCGGACTGAGAAATCCCTAGATCATAAGGAATCCACCCTGGGTGTCTTCATAGATATAGAGGGTGCGTTTTGACAAGACCACCTTTCCTAAAATCACAGCGGCCCTAACACATAGGAATGTTCCTCATACTGTGAGCAGCTGGATATCCAACATGCTCTATAAAAGAGCAGTACAAATCAGTGCAGGAGACACTGTCATAAGAGGACTGGTTGCGAAAGGCTGTCCGCAGGGAGGTGTTTTATCACCACTGCTATGGAATCTGATTCTTGACAGCCTCCTAAACCACCTCAACGTGGAAGGATTCTACACAATTGCATACGCAGATGACTTAACGATACTGCTTAATGGAAAATTCGAAGGAGCTCTCGAGCAGTGTCGCAGGACCGTAGGGAAACCCTGGGGAATGAAACCCAGGGTGGTCCTGTGGATTTACACTGTTATCATAAGACCAATGTTGGCCTATGGAGCTGTTGTCTGGTGGCCCAAGAGTCAACAAATAACAGCAAAACTCAAGCTAGGCCAGGTACAAAGAGTTGCCTGTCTGAGCATAACCGGAGCCATGCGAACAACACCAACGAGAGCAATGGAGATAATGCTGTGTCTTCCACCACTGGACCTACATCTAGAAGAAGTGGCTCTGACTACCATGACTCGCCTTAAATCTGTTGGCATACTACCAAATGCAAGCTGTGGCCAAACCAGAAGCCGCCTGTGGACTGAGGCTGTCAGAAAGATACCCCTTTTACAGGCATGTGCAGATGGTATTCCGCCTCGGCTTGTCTTTGATAAACCTTACACCATATATACTACTGGTGAAGACGAGGCCGGCGTTGAAGGTGTAAACTATGTCTTCACGGACGGATCAAAGAAAAGGGATGGAGCAGGCTGTGGTATATATTCCAGGAATCTGCGACTCCGATGCAGCTGGACTATGGATAAAAATGCCAGTGTAGTACAAACAGAACTCGCTGGTATAACCATAGCCGCACAAGAGATTGCTCGCAGAGAAATAACGGGCAAGACAATAATAATCTGCACAGATAGTAGACAATCACTACTGGCCCTGAAAAATTATAAAATAACTAAAGGATCAACATGGGAATGTCACCAAGCACTTGTGAGAGCATGTCAGATGAATAACATCTGCCTGTGCTGGGTCAAAGGACACTCACAATGCAACGACAATATAGAAGCTGACAAACTGGCCAAGAAGGCAGCCAACCTGAGTATCCTTGGGCCTGGTCCTTCAAGTACGCTACCAGTTGCAGCGAAACTTCAATTAATAAAGGAAAACACCCACATAAAATTTAAGACGTTATGGGATGAAACAAGTAGCTGTCAGCTGGCCAGAAATCTCTTGAGATATCCCAGCGAAGAGACGGCGAGCAAGAGGAACTATCTGGCAATGTCCAGGGGTAAACTGCGATTTGTTACAGGAATCCTAACCGGACACTGCCGGGTAAGGAAACACCTCTATAACATGAGACAAAGTGACACACCCATCTGCAGAGGATGTGAATAAGAAGATGAAACGATCAAGCATGTACTTTGCGAATGTCCCGCCGTGTCATCGACCAGAGAATCCATATTGGGGGAACGTTGGCCTTCTATGGCCAATTTGAGGGAAATGCCCCTGGGCAACATCATCACCTTTTGTACAACATTGGGCTGGTCGGAGACATTTCCCTCACGGAGGAAGCACAAGGGGCCCAATGGGGCCTAAGTGCAGCGGATCTCGATCCGCACTCCGGACATTCCAGATTCCAGAAGCACATAAGGAATAATTGTAAAGTTAATCGCTAATACATAGACTGTATCACCATATTTTCTGTTTGGATTTCATGCAAGCCATTCTACGCAGCAAACACAGAATCGTTAACAAGTACCTCCAAAGCCACGAGGGAAAAAAAATATTGCACAGCTGCGTTTCTGGGTGTGGAGCAAGCCTTGGACCGAGTATGACATTATGCCCTCCTCTATAAACTCAAACTTCCAACACCCTATTGTCTCATCCTAAAATCCTATCTTACCGATCGCTACTTCCAACTCAAGTCCAACACGGAAACATCCACGCTTAATCCTATCTGATCAGGAGTACTGATCTTACTTAAGGTTCTGAGCCGCTTCTTATACATTATATTCACAGCTGATAGCCCGATTGCCAACACCACTTCAATCGCAACTTTTGCAGACGACACTGCTATCTTTCTACCAGTGAAAACTCCCTCACCGCATCCAAAAATCTGCAAAATCACCTCTATCAACTAGGAAACTGGCTCATCAATTGGCGCCTAATAGTCAACCAAACCAAGTCAACGCAAGTGACCTTCACGAATCGGGAAGCAGTTTGGCCCTTGGTAACGATAAATAATATACAACTACCAGTCAACACCCAAGTCAAATGCCTATGACTGACACTGGACCAGAAACTAACATGGAAAGCCCACATACTAGCTATGAAAAAACAAATCCACAAACTCCGAGAAATTAACTCGCTTCTTGGAGGAAGATCCAAAATATCGACGTAAAATAAACTGTTATTGTATAAGTGTATCATAAAACCAATCTGGATCTATGGAGGTCAACCTTGAGGCTGCGTAAAACCATCTAACATGAACCATATTTAACGTCCCATAGTATGTAAGCAACATACAATAAATAAACAAAACTACTCTCTTTACTACAGTGGAAATGAAGACAGGCAGGGGCATCATGGCGTGGGCTTCATTGTGGCCAATAAATATTGCAGGTTAGTAATTGAGTCTCAATCAGCCCAAGAATATGTAAAATACGCATAAAAGGAAAGTTTAATAACATTGCATTTATTAATGTATATGCGTCGACAGAAAATACAGACGAAAACGAAACAATAAAATTCTATGAGCAATTACAGGACACGCGCGAAGACATAAGTGCATATATGAGCATTAATCGTACTAGGTGACCTGAATACCCAACTGGGAAAGGAGGAAATATACCAAGACGTTGTTGGTACAAATACGATACACGAAGTCACAAACGGAAACGGGATGAGAGTGACACAATTTGCAGACCAGACCAGAAAGTTTTACAACAACGTTAAAGAGTATACAAAAGAATACGTACGTTTAAACATCTGTAAAGGCAGAAATGGGAAAAACGGAAAAGTCGGATATAATTAGACGATGGATAGAATATTTTGGAGAGATACTAGGAGAACAGCAGCAACATGAAGTGGAGAATGAAATAACATACTATAGTATGGAAGTACCGGATGTAAAACCACCATCGTATGAAGAGGTAACGAAAGTAATAAAAGATCTGAAAAACAGGAAAGCACCAGGTGATAATGGAATAGTAGAGGACCTAATAAATAACGGAGGAGAGAGAATATGGAGACAAATTCATGAATTAATACATATCTGGGAGCAAGAAGAGATGCCAAAGAACTGGAAACTAGGAATTATCCTCCCGATACACAAAAAAGGTGATAAGACCAATTGTAGTAATTACAGAGGAATAACACTACTTAGTGTCCCTTATAAAATATTATTAGGGGTAATCCATAATCGAATGACACCCTACTCAGAGGAAATACTATGCGAATACCAAAGTTTAACCCTCCTAGGAATACCCCAAAAATTAGTAAAAATGGTAGAAGTTACCATGGCAGAATCAGCGAAGAATTTAAAGTGAAAGTTAGGATAAGACAGGGAGACGCTCTCTCGGCGGTGCTTTTCAACTTAGTGCTGGAAACAGCTAACAAAAAAATCAATGGAACTGGAAGCATCGTAAATAAAACACACAAATACTTAGGTATGCGGACGATATTACAATAATTGCACGTCACCTTGCCTCCCTGAATCAAACCGCCATAGATCTTGAGCCACAGGTAAATAAAGGAGGCCTTCAAGTGAACAAATACAAAACGAAATATATGTATTGCTGCAGGAATCCCCCAATACAACTACAAAATAATATAAACGGCGGTCAGATTGAAAGCGTCAAGACATTCAATAATTTCCTTAGCACCAAAATTACCAATAATGGTAACGTCCAAGATGAAATAAGCGCAAGAATCCTAAAAGGAAATAAATGCTATTATGCCTATTTACTAAATAGAAAATCTAGGATCACAATCTATAAAGCACTATAACACTATAAGATATAATACAAGACCAGTAAGATCCTATGGATGTGAAACATGGACACTAACAAACAACGATGAAAATCAATTGAGAATATTTAAGAGAAAGATCTTTAGAAAAATATACGGCCCAGTGCATGAAAACGGTATGTGGAGAATAAGAATGAATCACGAAATTGATGCACTTCTAGAAGGAGAGGATATAGTAAGATGCATAAAAAGTCAAAGGATAAGGTGGTTAGAACATGTATACAGGATGCAGGGAGAGAGAATTGTGAAAAGAATTCTTGAATGGAAACCTCAAAACAAGGGCGACCCAAATATATGGATAGACGATGTGGAGGAAGACCTAAAACCTCTAAGAATAGGAAACTGGAGGAAAATAGCGTTAGATAGAACCAGATGGAGGAACATAGTCGAGCAAGCCAAAACCCACCAAGGGTTATGAGTCAAAAGAAGAAGAAGAAGTATGTAAGCAACAAAACGCTACATGTTATTCGCGGAATCACAAGAAACTACCCTGACTGGATTACAAGATCATCCCAATGAAGAAACTAGGGAGCTAATTGTTCCCCTTGAAAATTCCAGAATACTAAATGGACACTGGCCAACAGATATACTAGATTAGTTACCTACTAAGAAATATATTAGTTTCCGGAGGGTTGTCACTGGACAACTTCTCCCTCGTGTATTAACGCTTAAATCATTTATAGCTCTTCTGTAGTAGCGTTGAGGTAGCAGGTTGTAAATTTTCATAAATTTAATTTTAAAAAAAATACATACTTTGAATCTACAAATCTTATTTATCGTGCCACTATGAAACCATTGAAATGAAAAATTGCTGCCTGTGTGATTGTTCTCGAGAGGTTACGGGAAAAAAAGAGAAACTGTTCTGTGTGGGATCGAGAGTGGACTTTGAAACGTGAAATTAGGTAGGTAAATACCTATAGTCAATTTATGTCTGAACCTTGTGTTGAGGATCCAGCACAGTTTTCAAATTTTGTAAGATTATAAGCAAGATAACAAATGTAGAGTGATATATCAAGTTCAGTGTTAAATTGTGAACTTACCTTAAATGATGCATTTATATTGCAGGCAGGGCTATTGACGCAAGTAATTCTTATACTAAATATTAAAATAGAACGGCGGGCTACTTAATGGCGCACTACTTATAGGCGGAGACGGGTAAAACGAACAAACTTCCTGATACACTGTATAGTTGTTAAAAGTTGCGAAAAGTTAACAGTTAGTTGCCTGTCTTTCCTCTACACATTTTATTCAGATTCAGTGTAAATAAAATGACTCCTATAAGACTTACGCAATGATGGAAATCAATACTTGAGTAATCAGGTTCCCGATATCAATTTCCTGTATAGATGTGAAGCCAGGCATTCATCCCGTCAGAAAGTTGTAGGTAATGGATAAACCTTCATCCACGGTTTGGATGACTAAAGAACATCGCTCAAATATTGAGGCAGGGATATGCTTTGTTATAAGAAGAGCTTGAGTAAATACTCAGAAAAATATGTTTCTGCACGTGTCTGCTTGATATACCTAGTAAATATATTGATTTATTAACTAAATAGCTGTTTTTTCGTGCCTTACATTAATAAACTTAGCAGAATTCACTAGCACTTACATAAGGTTATATACAGGGAGTACACTCATCGGACAATAAGTAAGGAGGACAATAATCGGTGCTGTCAGGTGTGCCGACAAAACTATAGGGTGAATAAGTACCTAAAGCTCATGCGATCTAAATTGGAATCGCATAAAAAGTAAAAAGTTGGCAAGTCCTTTGTAAAACAAAAGCGGCCACCTTTGTCTTTGAAGGGATGCCCATAGAATGCATGGGCGGTCGCTTTGTTTTACAAAGGACTTGCCGACTTTTTATTTTTATGCGATTTCAATTTATATCGTATTAGCTTTACCTTGGATGTTAACCGACAGTTAATTTCCGGAATATCAATATAGGCTCATGTTGCCATCGCGGTGCTCTCCAGACGCCTTCCTGACATCCAGACCTTCCGCTCCCATACCTAGAACAACGCACATCAAGTACCTAAAAGGGCGCCTGCAGAACTGCCCACAACTACCAGGGTGTCGCACTAAGGTCGGTGAGGTACGGTATTAGGCAGAGTATAGGCCCTAGAGGTTCTGGAATTTTTTTTACTATTAAACCGATCCGACCAAGAGAAATCACTGGAAATGGTTTTCAAGTTCTTATCTCTGCCTACTACTACGCCTACTAGGAGGCAGATTCGCAAGTACAAATAACTTTCATGAGAATGAACGTAGTTCTTTGAAAAATCATAAACATTTGATGTGGTTTTGCGTTATTTTTTCTGGGTTCTGTAACACTCTTCTTTAATTGTTAAATCTTTAGTACATATGTAGGTACTTCTTATATGTAAGCGTCCACGAAAAAAATGTAACCTTGACACTGTTGTTGGGAAATCCACTCATTTTCTTTAAAAATGATGCTATTTTAAGTCCATAAATTCACTTAAATGTTTAACCCAAACTTTTGAAATTTAGAATAACACGTTACTGAATAATTTAATTTTATAATAATGCAAATAACCTCGGCCGTACATCCAGTGAGAGCCACAAGAATGCGCAGATCCACCACCCGTTTATTCTCTAATTCAACGCAAATTACCTTCTCACACGTTTGCTCTACTTGGATACGTATATTATGTAAGTCACTATTATTCAGTTGTTTTTAAACAAAATACATTTTGCGGAACATTTAAAAATTAAAATTTTCATTTTTCATTTCGTTTTTACCTTAAGTCGCTCTTTTACGTGGGTCGTAGAATTAAGTACATACCTCAAAATCTCAAAACATCTTGAGCGTGGTTCTAGAAAATCTGCTATTCATAGTCTTTATACACATTTATTATATTTATAATATGTTCAGTTTGTTCAGTTGGTTACTCGTACAGCAAAGTTGTATGGCTGCGGAAACGTGCGGCAAACAACTCAATTTTGTTTTTTAAGCAACACACACATCCCACTCATTTTTGCCTGAGACTTTTCGCAGTCGCTAATGTTAATACATATAACTGTCACAATCAATCTTACCGCTCTATATAGCAAAGCACAATTCCACCACTTTTTATGTTTTCCTGCATATTTTCCGTTGTTGACATTTAATAATCATTGGAGCTGCCACTATCAATTTCGTTACGGCTCATGACTTGGCGTTTTGTTGTCGGTGTCTAACTGAACTGCCATGTCGTGTTTCAAGTGCCCAGGGTGAGCTGGCATTTGCAACCCCGTGACCGCCCCTTGAAGAGGGTGGCTGACTCGACGCCAATTTCAAGTTATTACACTTAGAATGCACTGCCGGAAAATTATTTGCTACGAAATTACGGAATTAAACCGTCCGTTGCAATGTTTCGCTTTAATCGATCAGCTATAGCGGGATTTTGTCAGGCTTTGAGGTTATTACAACGCACCGGAATCCTTATTGTATAAAGCAGAGACGGACAAGTATACTTCTATTTAACCCCAGCTATATCTGCTGTATGCTTAATAATAATAATACTAGTAATTAATATGATGGCATAGACCTCGAATATAGAATGATTTGTAATGCTACCCGGTTGTTGGCATTGTCTTGATTCAAATATGCATTTTGTTCTAATTTGAAACCTGAAATTAGAGGGAAATTATTAATAACGATAAAACAGGATGTACATAAAGTTAGCACAACAACTTGCTTGAATAAAAAAATTATCCAGTTGATAATTTGCCGGCATTTTGCCGTTAATTAAATGTGAATGAAAAAAATTTTGCTATGTTTTCCTAACTTTAGATAAAGATATTAAAACAACTGATGCAATTGTTTTCCAAAGTGTTATTCTGTCACGAAAAATTAATGGCAAACTACTAACATGTTCGCCGCTGCTAAAAATAATTGTTTCAGGGAGCTATACCATCTGATCAAGTTTCGATCAAAACGTGAATAATAATGGATTTTATTGAAAAAATCGTTGAAAACATTTGTTGAACCATATAGCAACTCTAGGAGTGTTGAATAAACTATCGGGGAATTTCGAATTTACGAAAAATGCCTAATTGTTTTGAAAAATTTGTAGAAAATAAAGATTGTTATGCTCATATTTATAATTAAATCAACGATATTGACAATTCCAACTAATGCTTCATTTTAGGTTGAGCTACTTAATGGTGTATCAATTGGCCATTCCTTGGGAATCAGCCTTATCTTCTGCTCAGCTCCGACCCCCCATATGAAGGCCTACTTTATTCATCCAACTCTATTCGTAACTTCCTATTATGGTACAGCGGGTTGATTTCTTAGCAGTAGCCGAATACTTGAACTGGCATTTATTTATCGATTTAAGTGCCAAGGGCTTTTTAAACATTATTTTAACTCAAGGTATAAACATTACGTATATTATTTTCAATCTTACGCCATGAAATGGTTGACATCTCAAATATTAAAATCCACTAAAATAAGATATAATAATATAATAGTATATTGTTTATTAGCAGTACCTAAAAGTGATACTTTTGTGTATATATAAAAAAATATGTTATATATGACAATAATAGCAATAATTAAAACAATAATTATAACTTTCATCCATCATTATTAAATTTTACTAAAATAACATTCCAATTCATTTATTATGTACACTATATATACATCACACCACTTTTAGGTGGTTTACAGGAATGCTTCGGCCGTTAATAAAACATTTGATTTAATATATAATTAAGTCACATGCTCATTTGTTTAGTGCATGTTGTTGGGCTGTTTAATGCTTTCTTAGCTTTAGTGTAAAGCTGCGTATCGATTAAGCGCGGCAAACCCTCTAACATTGACTCGCACGGCAGCCGCGCCTGATGGATACTGATTTGCCGCGCGAGCCAAATCAAATATTCCGCGCTCTAACACACTGCGGTGCGAGCCAATCTCCTATGGAAAATAAAATCTTTAGTAAAATAGAAATAGCAAAATAGAAAAATCTTTTAGTTATAAGCTAATCTTTCAGTAATAGAAATCGCGTCCCGAAATTTTCCGTCCATTCTCTTCGCCTTCGGCTCAATTAATAATTTTAAGTCAACTCTATAGTTGACATTCTTGTAAAATGTCTACTACTATTAGGTACTCCACGTTCGGGCTGGATCGCGAGCGGCTGCCGCGCTATTGCATGAATTCGTGATTAAAATGGCTCGCGCAGCAAAGTTGCAGTTTAAGGATTTCTTATGGAATAACAAATCTCATTATACACATTACCACAACAAATCGCTGAGGAAATACATTTTCTTCATCCACCAACGCACTTTTAGGTTTTTTGTGAATAATATGATGCATACTGGATAGGGGTGGAACCTTTGATGTAACTGTAACACTCGGAGTAGTTTCCACAAACACCAAAACACTTTCACTTCGCTCGGCGCGCGTTTCGCCAACCAAGTTGGCATCATCCGGAGACGATTAAAACTAATTTTAAATTACAAAATCTACCATATTTATACTATTTTTCCGGTGACGTCACTAATGATATCACCGTGAAATTTACGCGTGACTAATCACGCTTCAATGATCGGTTGCTAAGCAACGCGTAAAGCGGGCTACGGTATGATATCACCGTCAAATTTACGCGTGACTAATCACGCTTCAATCATCGGTTGCTAAGCAACGCGTAAAGCGGGCTATACGGGATAGGTCCCTTGTCGCTATTCATACTACTATTACACTTTACAATTTCTATGCTCTCAAATGCATCCAACTGTCTATTATTGGTCACATTTCTAACTAATCTTAAATTACTAATATCTATTCTATGATTGTTGTCAAAAGCATGTTGTGCAACACTAGACTTATCTGTTCATCCATATTTTAGATGAGCCATATGTTCTTTAAATCTGGTGTTAATTGACCGTCTCGTTTGTCCAATATATTTTCGATCACAATCATTACAACTAATTTCGTAAATCCCAGACCTTTCATTTGGAACAATTTTATCCTTTGGATTGTCTAAAAGTTGTTGTAATTTGTTGCTCGACGAATGAATCGCTGTTATACCCACGTTTTTGAAAACCTTACTCAAACCATGAGTAAACCGGGGTTCGTACGGGATGGATACATATTTTGGAGCCTCTATGTCCTTTTGAAAGGTCGTAGAATTACGAAGTGTGTCTTTAAATTTACGCTTCCTAATTAGTTTTTCAACTATATCTCTAGGATAACCATTACTCACAGCTATATCCTTACTTTTTCTTTTTCAAATCTCTCATTACTGAGAGGGAAACTTAGTAAACGATGGACAAGAAAATTGAAACTTGCCATTTTATGTTGATAGCAGTGGTGAGAGTCATTAGGGATATATCTGATCGTACTGGTATCTTTTCTATATATATCAAATTCTAACCTATTATCAATATTTTTAATTACTAATACATCTAAAAATGAAAGTTTTCCATTATTTCCTAGTTCATATGTAAACTTTACAGAAGTGAAACGACTATTTAATTTGGAAATGAAGTTTTCTACATCCGCAATATTAGTGTCAAACACGGCAAAAATGTCATCCACAATCACAATGAAATCGGCTGTTGCTCGTGCACGTGAAACGTCCATGGTTGCTTCACGAAAACTGAACACTACGTTTGGGCTAGATCGCTCGCCGCGAGCGGCTGCCGCGCTATAGTAAAAGTTCGTGTCTGAGATGGCTCGCGCGGCGAAGGAGCGGTTTTGCCGCGAATGAACACGGCGCGCGCTGCTGCCGCGCATAATCGATGCGCGTAATCGATACGCAGCTTAAACCTACCGGCGACCTGCACCCTCTCCGCTTCTCGCTCCTAGAGGGCCGTGAGTGCTGTATGCTTTAGGTTAATATTGTATGATGCTTTGTATTTTCTATTTTGGTTGTTGTTTAGTTTGCTTTTCTGTAGGAAAAAAAATGTTGAAAGAACCTACTCTCTTCTTTTTGTGTTGGTATTTGACCATCTTCCGATCGTAAATTTTATGTTATGTGTTTGTCTATCTAGAGTTTAGGGGAGGGTTAGGGTTTGATATTAGGATCTGTATTGGAATGTGGAATATGGGTAGTGTTTGGTAAGGGAGTTTGTGTCTAATGTGTATGTCAGGGTCGTGTCTTATGTTGGTCAAGTCTGCTCGTATGCTGGAATTTTGTATGGCCCACATATATAATTTTTTTGCGGTTTCTGTTATGTAGTCTTTGATTCATGGGATATTACTGGTTCTATGTAGAGTTTATATGTGTATGTACGTATGTACCTATCCGAATCGGTGCACAGCCTCAATATTTTGTTCTGGATCCGTTGGATCTTAATATATTTATTGTTTGCTATACTACACCACACTGGAGAAATATACATAGTAGCTGGTAATAATGCTTTTATATAACAAATAACATTCAATGCAGAAGAAGCAGAATAATAAAAAAAGGGTTTAAAATACAACTCTTTAAACAACAATATAAAACATAAAATTAAAGAATTAGAGAGAGTAACTGTTGAAACTGAAAGTGTATTCAAACCTTAGGAAATAATGACAAAGATAACTAGATATTTAAGTAGGCAAATAATTAAACATAAAATAAAAAACATAAAAGATGAAGGTAGTTCTTTGCATAACAATAAATCGGCGAAAACAACGATTTAAATAGAACAATATCATTTGAGGACATTGCCCCGCTCCCTTCCATACCTGGTCCTAGCAGACCACATTCTCGTAAACAACATGCTGAACTGCTTCCTTCCCCAGAATTCCGTGAAAGGAAACGCCATGAACTGAACGAAAAACTTCAAAAAGTTCAAGAAAAAGAAGCTAGAAACAAGAGCCCATTAGAAGAAAACTCAGAAGAGAAGAAAAACCTAAAAAAATCAAAAACATCTGGAATACAACAGCAGCAGTGACGAAATTAATGATAATACCAATACTATTTCAGACCACAGCTCAGATAACATAGAGAATGACGATGACGAATATTGTGCCTTGTGCCATTTGCAATGGATATTGACAAAATTGATCATGGCAAAAATGGCCCTAAAGTAGATTGGTTGTGTTTTATAATTTGCAAAAAGTGGTTGCATGAGAGCTGCACTTCCGAGGCTAACACTTGTGATCCTTGTGCTAAAAAAATATGATTTTTTTACATTTTTTTGAAACAAAATATTTGCTTTGTGGTAAGATGGCATTCGAGGAGGTCTTGCCGATGATGATCGATGATGCCAAAGGCTTATTTATTTAAATAGCATAAGCATCTTGCCCCGCAGTTTGGCAACTTAGACCCGATATGATGGAATCTTACCTACCCCTATAGTATGTATAAGATGCCAAAGTGACGTCATTATTTTTTTACATATTTTGCACGAAGTTTACTAATTTGGAGTTTCATTTAGGTTTATTTTGTGTTCTACATATATGCTTAGTAGCTACAATAAATTTGAAGCAAATAAAGCGATGTTCTTATTTTTTACCAAATATTGAAAAAATATGCGTCTTCCCCCCAATTACCTTATAGAGTAAGTATCAGCAACATTCAACAATAACAACTAATAAAAAAAATTACACAAATAATAATAAACAATACCCCCCCCCCTATAACAAGACTCTGCCGACCCTTTCGATGTTTTGCACAAATTGCTAAATGACAAAATATGCAAAATGCGATTAACTAAGTACTATGTTATTTGAGATTATGATTTGAGAAGTGTTATTATATTTTATTTCTTTGTAAGTTTATAACCAACGTTCCATAACTCAGGATGTAATTCGAAAGTGTGTAATAATAAATAAGTCCTTATTACAAATACGCTGTTATTCAATTTTTGCTGTAAGTCCTGGCAAGTCCACAGCACTTGAGAGCTAATTGCAGCAATATTTACTTTCGCTGCTGTCTACATTGTTTTCTTGTTCTTTCGAGAGTAACTCCAGCAATTTGTGCATGCACATGCATGGGGACACGAGGCTTGAAAATAATGTGTGCTAGTTGGAAGCTATCCAAAGAACCTAGAGAAACTAGTGGGGTTTTATTGATACTGAGCGTTACATAATGTTATGAGTTATATAAACATTATACGGTTTCCCTACAGTACAGTACTTTCATCACGCAGTTAATTCCATTGCTTTTTCAATTTTCTAAGATGAACACATATTTAATTGCACCAAAATCGTGTCAGTATACAGGATCTAAGTATATTAGATTTAAATGAGAAATACGCACATATACTCGCGCATATATAGATAGGACCGCATTTCACGTATAGGGCAACGAATTCGTGATTCTGTCGTGTCGTTTTTTTATAATCGGTTCAAACATGTTAAGTTCCTTTGAGTATGTCACCGGGCATATGAAATCATATTTTACGACATTTTTTTGTGATCTCGAACTTTGTAAATCAATCAAAAGAGATTTTTTTTTAAAGAAAGTTGTTTTTTTTGTTTCCCCCGCCATCATGTCTTTAAAATTATTAAAGGTACCGCATTTTTTTGTGTCAAATTAAAGCACGTGCTTTAATTTAACAGTATGCATACTGTAGCGCAGACACTTTTACCAATATAAACGGTTTTGGCACAATTCGCACATTCATTTCTCTAAAAATTAGATGGGTTCCTCATAAGGTTCCTCGTTTGGCAACAGCGATTTTTTGTTCAGCAATACACCTCGCATGCAGGGTTAGTCAGATTAGCCGCGTAGAAGTGGCGGTTGATTTAGTATTTAGTAGCCAGGAAGAGGCAGACACCAGGATGGTTTTGCATGCAATACATGAAACAAAATTTAGCAAAGGTATTGGTGAAATCAGTTATATGTCTTAATAGTACTTATTCACTTTTTCTATTCACTCTGACTTATATAAAACTAATTTATTTTTTCTACTAATTTATTTAAGAATTTTTTTCGATTTCTACCGCAAGAAAATAGAAAATAGCAAAAAACAAATTTCACTACCTTAAATTTTGACTTTTTCGATCGATATCTCAATAACGATGAACGATACGTAAAAAATGTAAGAGACCTTAATTGAAGGTAAAAAATGTAAGTGACCTTAATTGTAGTGCGTAAAAATATCAACAAAAAAGTTTTCATTGAAAATTATCGTATTTCAACTGTGAACCGAGTTAGATCCCCCCCATGTCATATCAAAAATTTTGCCTTGCCTTCTCGGTTCATTTACATTTCCAATTGTATATAATGACTGGATTATAAGGGATCTTAATGATTTTTCATGACAACACAGGAAATATCACAGTAGGTAGGATAAATAGGTATACAAAAGTGCAGACAGAAATATACAAAATTAAACACTATTCCTAAAATAACATTTTTATATTTTAGATTTACATAATTTAATAAAATGAAAAAATATATTTTGTAAATAATAGGTGTCGATAAATAATTTCAGAAGACTAATATCATTTAGTGGTAATGGTATTCTTTTGAGCATTAAATTCCTCATTAGATAATTAGTAGCGTTGGCATTGTGTTCACAGGCGAATAACAACCAGTGGTTAATGTCACCGATAGAGAAGTTATCGCAATTACATAAAGGTGAGTCTGCTAATTTTATTTTATATAGGTGTGATCTATGAGTTTCATGTCCACATAACGCTCTAGTAAAAGTTACAAGCACATATCTTGAAACGTTGACTTGTTTTAATAAAGGGTTAGTCTATAGTCCATGTCGAATTCTACAGTAGGTATCTATCATTTTCGTTCGCAGCGATGTTTATATAATTATCTTCCCACCATTCGTTCTCGGAATTTTTTATGTAGTTTAGGGATAATGTCACTTGACGATATATTTTTTTTATGATGTTACCTTTCAGTGCTACTCTGTGGGCATATTTGTCAGCGATTTCATTAACCATGATTCCCACATGTCCTTTGGCCAATGTAAATATGACATTACACCCCATTTCTGCCAATTCCATTATGATATGTACTATTTCAGCGACGAATTTATTTTTATATATATTCTGGGTTGAATGTTGTGCTGTAGGCACAGAAAGTGAGTCGGGTATTATAATGTAATTGTGAAACTCATGTAATTGTTTTCCTTGGACCATTCTAGGGCTTGTTTAGTGGCTATGGCTTCGGCTGTGAAGATCGAGTGCATATTAGATAATTTAAACATAGAAAACCAGTTAATGTTTTCAATAAAATAAAGGAGCTCCTACACCATCATTTTGTTTGCATCCGTCAGTACATAATTTGCAGGGGTTTTGGAATCTACATATGGCATCATTTAGAATTATTGTATTATATGTTTTTTTTGGTGTTGGTCATATGTAGGCATGACTATATTGGGTTTAGAGAAACGAATTTTGTGGGGGAATGTAGTAAATGGAAATGGAACGCTTTTTGGTACCATGTCGTCAACGTAAGAAGTTTCTGAGAAAGCTTCAGCTAGAGGTGGAGAGTTTTTGTGTTGCCAATATTTGTTTGTTAATACAACACAATGTAAGGGAAGCCATTTTAGTGTTAAGAGAGTATTCAGTGATTGGTCTGTTTTTCATTATATACAAACTTTTGGGCTAGAAAAGACTTCTCAATTCTAGAGGAGCCTGGTCGCATTCTATCAACAGCGCAGCGGTTGGGGTTGATTTTATAGCACCGACGACCATTCTTAGAGATTTGTATTGAAGTTTGTCAAGTTTCGTAAGCCTTCCGGAGGTTCCGAGTTCTCCTGGGGTGCATCAAAGTGCAAATTCTCCACAAAATTTGTCAAAACATAAATTCAGAATTGAATCAAATACATGCACACAATGAATTTCAAAACTTCGATGACTAAAAAGAGCATTTTCCAACTGGCTTATATTTTCTTATTATAGTGCTTTCGTTTGCAAACTAATGGAATGCGGTGCTTAGTGGCGCGCGCAATTATCCTAATGTAGGAAATAAAATAAAAAACAATAATAAACAATTAACTCAATTTAATTTATAATATATCAAAAACAAATTGCAAATGGATGCGAACTGCAAGTGTATTTGTTTTTATTTTTCCAAGCGAACGTTTCTGTTGGTTCGCCTCAGAGACATCTATAGGGTGGTGGCGCACGCATATAAGTATAATTTCGCGCGTTGTATTGACGGATATTTTTTGTTATTGTCTCATTGGCAGTTGTAGGTGTTCGATGAGTTATTGTATCCTTGACCGTGTTAGGTAGGTGTTTACAACGCGACATCGAATTTTTTATTTGGATGAAACATGGGTAAATGAAGGATACGGTGTATCAAAATTGTGGCAAGATAAGAATGTAAAGAGCTCTCGTCAGGCATTTATGGAAGGATGATCTACAGGCTTGAAGATATATACCCACTGGAAAAGGACGTCGTTTAAATAGTGCATATTGGTAGTGAATGTGGTTTTGCATATGACGATATTTTTAACCTTCGTAAAACAGAACAGCTGCCTACAACTGCATTGCGGAAAGGGCAAATTAAAGACTGGCTGGAAGAAAGAAACATTGAACACGATGATCACTACTTAAAGCTGAATTGTTGACAATGGCAAGGCAACATTTTCCAGCTTTCAAGAAGTATGTAGTTAATGAAATGGCCAAAGAAAGAGGAATGAATACTCGTAATAAATGATACTCATAATAAATGTAAATGAAGACAGTAGTGAAAGTGCCTTATTTCCAGATAGTGAATAGTGATATGAATTTCTGATGTGAGTTTTTACGGAGAGTGCTACTAATAACTGACAGTGAAAAGTACCAATGTGAGTGTAAATATATGTGCAAACATATCCCGCAAACTGGTGAGTTAATTTGTTATAAATTTTACTAACAGTCTTACTTATACTAATAATAAGTAAGCTAACCACGTTCTATACTGGCAAGGGGCGCTCTTACCTCCCCGTGGTCCTTGCTGGGCAATAGCAATTTAATTTCTTTCTTTTATTTTAAATTGTTATTGGCTATATTGAGCACTAAGTTGTATACGCAGCATGCAAAATATTGATTGCGCATGATGATACGCCACTGAGCAGTAACGCCAGTAAATCGCCGGCTTGTTCATGCAGGTGTCTTCTAAGTGAGCGAGAAGGAAAGTGGGATTTATATGAGTTGAAGACGGATAGCGACCGAGATGTTAAGCCGCGGACTGGAGACCCTAGTTCTATTCAAAAGAAATTGTGGCGGTATACAATTTTACACTAAATATCCTTTTGTATTGCATAGTGATTTACCGCTTCTGTAGTAATTGGTACGGCTTTTCTTTTTTTTACTGTTTGTTGTAATTTTATTGTTTAACGAGTTAAAGAATAAATTATTAATTAATTGATTAGAGCATTTCGAAGATCGAATGGATCCGAAAATGTAATTAAATTAAAGCAAGTTTCATGGGCGCTGTTGTAAAAATAAGCGAATGTCAACTTTATAAGAGCTACGATCAACAAAGTCGCTTATCGCTTGGGCGTCTACCTACAATGAACCTTCCTGCCATGCCCGGGGTCGACGCGTTGAAATACGACATCTCTGCAATTTGTAATTTTCTAACGGCACTATCCATCGGATTCGCAATTTGAAAAAACCAGTGTAATCCGCGATATTTAACCTACAATGTTTGTAGAGGTGTTTTTTTCGATTAAGTATTGCGTTCTCAAGTTATGAGGTGAGAAACGAATTCAGATTCATGATGGGCGTTTAATCATTAAGATGCTCCATATAAAAGCATTGTGAAGTCATTATTTGAAATTCAATAAAAAATGTGTTGTAATTTTTTTCGTAATATTAAATAGGATGAAAACAGAGGTGTTGAAGATATAAGAAACGCAAAAAAAAATGATACCCTTTTTTGAAAATCCTTCCCCAACCGCCCCGTACAGTACGATTTTTCCACGACCTGGCCAGAATTAAGTTCAAACGGGATAACACGATGGGACCCAGGAATTACACGAGGCTATTTCTGAATTGGCGATTGTGACAAAATACTTTCCGGTAGGGGTGCAATATTGATTTAACCCGTATTATTCTTTAAACAGTTAAAGCTATAGAAATTAATCTTTGTTTAAACTGTGTATTGATTTATTCGCTTTTATATTAGTGCATGTCGCAGTGAAATATGCAATTTATACTAGTATAGTGCAAGGAATATGCAGTGGAGGACAGGTAACGAGAGAGCTGGCACACACTTTCATGTACTTTCTTATGGGACTACATCGAAAATTTTTGCATGTAAAAAATAGGAAATAGAAAATAGCTCCAACCCGCTATCTAGTTAATCTGAAGGATAATTAATTATGGAATTAAAAGAGGTGCACGAAAAAATGTATTTATTATATGTATTGTAATTATTTACTTATATTAAAGAAAGAAAAAAAAATTAAAAGTGGGTAAACTCTATAGTTTAGATTATAAATGATCTGATTTCCAACAATAATCTAGTTTATATCAGAGTTGGTGTTATCTTTGATATGGTTCCCATAAACTGTTATCATCAGCTACAATCAACTTTTATTTTATTTTAATTTACATCAGATCTGATATCTGATCGGAAACTACAATCAGCTTTCCCATCAACTTTTATCAGGTTTTGCATCAGATCTGATACCAGCGTTTATATGCTTTTTATCAGCGTTTCTTAGCCTTAGATAGAAATCAGATCAAAGCTGATGGGAACCATTTCAAAGATATCAACTCTGATAGAAATCAGATCAAATCTTATGGGAACCAGATCAAAGATGATACCAACTCTGATAGAAACTAGATCATTTCTGTTGGAAACCAGATCATTTATAATCTAACCTATAGAATTAATACACTTGTATGCATTTTTTCTTCATTTATAATATAAGTAAATAATTACAATACATATAATAAATACATTTTTTCATGCATCTCTTGTAATTCCCTAATCATCTTTCAGTTGAACGAGGAGGGTTGGTGCTATTTTCTATTTCCTATTTCTTACATGCAATAATTTTCGATGTAGTACCATAAGAAAGTACATGAAAATGTGGCCCAGCTCTCTCCTTACCTAACTACTCAGTGGCAAGCGTTTATGGTGAGGTTTATGTTAATTAATTTATTATATTAATAGTAGTTTGCATCAATATCAATGATTTTTTTTGGATTACTTAAAAAATAAGAAGTGGAAATGAATCATATTTTTATAATCATACGTTTAACTGCGGTTCATAGTCCGAGAGCAATCAAGCTTTCTGAATTCGAGACCCTTTATAGTCGCGGCCATGAAGATTTTTTTTGTAAAATAGGTGCAATAAAAATCAGTTATATCGATGATTTTTTGATAAAAGTGAAACTTAACTCTCCTATATTTAATAAAAATAACTTATTATTAATAATTAATAATTTATTTCTTTTTTTTCAAACTGAAATTTTCACAGAGTAATTTTACAACATTGCTTTTACAAAAGATTTTCTCAATCCAATCAGTCTTGTATAGACTGGTACGCAATTCCTTCCTTGGGTAAACTAACTTTTTCATCACCAATTATGTCTATTTTATCCAATTTTCTAAGAGACTACTCTAAAAGTAGTAACCGGGATTAAAAAACACTATAATAGCAGATTATTTGAATTTCATAGATAATTTGATGTTGACTCGTAGTAGGTACCTACTTCGGACTTCCATTGTATTGCCGCTGATTATTCATAAATACAATGTTTCGATTGCTCCGGCTAAGTGAAACGGGGCCCTAGCCCTTTTTAATTGCTAAGTGCAATCGTCTGAAAAACACCGAGTTATCTGTGCAACCACCCGAAACGGTGTCATATACTAAGCCGTCGAAACGTTGAGAATAATCAGAACAAAAACAAGTTCAAAATATTATAATCGGTAGATTTGTTCCCCTAAATGGATGAAACTGGGCGGTAAGTACTGTATTAGCCACCTGTAATATGGGTTTAAATATAGTATATGAGACTTATTTTTTAATTTAGAGGCAAATGTAATCAAAATGTCCGAGTTCTGGTTTCGATGGAAATAATATCAAAATTGATTATTGAAATGGAACTTAATATAAAAAAATATTTTAAAATTGTTAATTTTATTTGTCAACCTTGAGGCTCTGATTGGGGTAAAATTTCTCTACCCTCTTAAATACCTCTTATATACTCTTTCATCCACAAATATAATTCTCAGTGAAGAGTATTGTCAGGTAATATTGAGAAGGGTTGAACGGCCAATAAATTTTTTGTATACTTGTACCGATTATTTTCTATTATTGCTTAGAACACAGTCAAAACTCGCACTTGGTTTGAAAATAAAACGTCAAACGAAATTGTAATTGTAAATAGAAATAAAACTACATATCGCATATGTCGTAATAAAATTCTTTTGAATGTCTTATTCTTAATTGAATTTTTTAAACCCATGTCTTGTATGCTATTAATTATTTATTAACATTTTTATATTGTAATAATTAATAGTTTAAAATTCCAAATATGCAATTAATTTTTAATATATGATAATTGTTTTTTACGAAATTTTGTTTTTTATGTTTTGTCAGTATAATTTTAGTCCACCTTCTTTTTATATATGTATTGAATTCTAGAGCCCTGAGGATGATATAATAAAAACCGAAATGTTGAGCGCAACAAAAATTGGTTTTCCATGTATTTGAAAAAATTACTCTTAAAAAACCAACACTTAAAATGTATTGGTCCATAATACACTTTGTACCTATTAACTTATTACTAAGTAATATGATTAACGGGGATAAAAGAGTTAGACCTGGAGGTAGTGACAGATTTTCAGACGTGATTTTACCCAGTATGCCTTTTGAGGGTATTATCATATATTATGCATATTCTGATGATAATAAATGATAAATTAAATTATCATCCGGAACCCAAAGGACATACTGGGTAAAATCACGTCTGAAAATCTGTCACTGCCTCCCGGTCTAAGTACGTAACCACCCGTAACCCAACCGTAAATGGTAAATACATTTACCATTTACCCCAGTCACAGCCTTGTGAGTTGAAAAATAAAATTAAAAATATTTCATATCTTGCATCTTACGCAAGTTTCGCAGGCGTATTGAAAATACTAAATACAACTGGCAAAAATTTCTCAAGTGAATTGAATAAAAATAAAGCGCATTTGTGGTACGATTTTTTGTTCGTTTGTCGTTTTAAACGGGTTATCTTGCATGGGGTGGTCAAAAATCAAAAGCCTCATTTTTTTTGTTTTCGAATGAATGCTATTCTTTAAACAAGTTTTTGTTATAAAAATAGCATAAAAATAGTGATTTTGTCAAAAATTGTGTTGTATATACAGGGTGGTTAAGAATTACAAAATCTTAAAATTTGGTAAGAGTAGACTTTGTGATTTTTGATTACCCCGTATAAAAACATAATAAGCAAAATCATCATCAGTTTTTCATACGTGGTGGTCAAAAGGTACAAACTTTACTCTTACCGAATTTAAAAATTTTGTAATTTTTGATTGCCCCGTATAATAAACATAATTTTCGTTGACATTACTTTAGGCAAGCAAAAACTTTTATAAATAATAGCGTTTTCCCGAAAACTAAACATTTTTTGATATTTTGGAATTTGTGACCACCCCGTATAAAAATATGATTTTGGTCGACGTCATTACTATTTTTTGGGCAAGTAAAAACTTTTATAGATAATAACATTTTCTTTTTGTAATTTTTGATCACCCCGTATAGTAAACATCATTTTTGTCTACATTACTTTAGGCAAGCAAAAACTTTTATAAATAATAACGTTTTCCCGAAAACTAATCATTTTTTGAGAATTTGTGACCACCCGTATAAAAAATATGATTTTTGTCGACGTCATTACTATTTTTTGGGCAAGAAAAAACTTTTATAAACAATAACATTTTCTCGACAATGTAAAATTTTATACGTGGTGATCAAAAAGTACAAACTTTACTCTTACCGAATTTTAAAATTTTGTAATTTTTGACCACCCCGTATAATAAGCATAATTTTAGTCGACATTACTTTAGGCAAGCAAAAACTTTTGTAAATAACAACGTTTTCCCAAAAATTATTTTTTTTTTGAGATTTTGTAATTTGTGACCACCCCGTATAAAAAATATGATTTTTGTCGACGTTATTACTATTTTTTGGGCAAGTATAAACTTTTATAAATAATAGCGTTTTGATATTACAGGTAAAACATTCATAAGTAAAATATTCATAAGATTAATAATTATTAAACGCTAGCGGCCAAGTGACCCAGGCTTTCACGATAGGGAATAATGCAATGATGCTGACAGGCGGCGCGGCGGCTCGGTGACACAGTCACACACAGTCCGTAAATGTTTATAAACATTAACGCCAGCCGATATGATTTACATTTTCATACTAACATTCTCTGTAACTGAATGAACCATATAACCCAAACATATACATAGATAACAACACACCTAGGTCGTCTCCAGTAGGACGTGACCATGTCGAGGACGCTCGCATTCATGAACGTTTTCTTAAAGACGGCTCTGGATATACGCAACCAGAAGTATATTCAATACTAAAATCAAATTGGATGTAATGTTTTTGTCGAAACCGGAAGTCTGCCATTTTGATGTCTTTGAAGTCTTATATTCATGTTCCAATATAAAAACAGTTGTTTCATAAACAAAGAAGCTATAAGCCTGGGCCGGTTCTCGTGGCCAGCCGGTATATAGCCTCTCAGATCAACCTGGATTACTGCAAGATATTCCATAATTTACTCCACATGGATTATGTATATGAAGCAGATATTGAGGTTTTAATTATCTTAACTTATTCGACGTTGATTGACAAAAAGACAGGTTGAGGTTGAAATTATTTAATGCGGGTGTAAGGTAGCGCATTGTTTGTGTCACATCAAAGATCCCAAACCAACCTACTTAACAATATTCAGATGATAACCGAAGTTAAACTATATACATATGTTTATCTTCGGATAAAGCAGGATGTGTGTCTCTTAAAAATAAACATAGGGCATATTACTCGGCATAAGAGCACACTATTAAAGAGCTCTCTAACAGTATACTAAATTTATCCCTACAAGTACTATCAAACATTCAAGAACGACCTATACGAGTGTACGTGGCTTGTATTTGATCGGCATCAAAGCACGAAGTGCTTAAGTAAAAAATATCGAAGGCATTATCCGCATATTATGAAAGGTCTAAAGTCTCTAGAATGGCTACAGTCTTAATATATAAAGTATAATCAAGTATTTTTGTCAGTGTAGTTATAATTTTTTTCATTATTTAGTATGCGTTTATTGTCGTAAGACATTTTCCCATGTAGGTTTTATACCAGTGTTACAATAACAGTTATATAACTCTTAATACATTTACAATATAACTGTTTTATTAAATTTGTTAAGAAGACCTTCAACATAATTATGTTATATCAGCCAACGCAATAGTCAACAACAAAATGCTGTTACCAGGAGCTATAAAATAATTTTAAACCTGATTTTTTTTTAGGTAAGATTTAGAAACATCTAACTATCATAACATCAAATTGCTTCGCAGTCATTAAAATGCAGCCACAAACTGCTCTATGAACCGCATACTCCACTGTATTATGATATTGCGCATCCTCTAAATGTCGGTGGCGGTTACCTATAGTTTGCAAGTTTGCGCAACCCTCAAAAACGATAATGGAATCAATACAAATAACGAGGTAATATTTTTGATTAATTTAATTATTTCAAAAGGTACCGTCGCGTCGCGTTCCTACCGCTCCATGTAGCTACAAGTCTATATATATATTATATATATATATATATATATATATATATATATATATATATATATATATATATATATATATATATATATATATATATATATATATATATATATATATATATATATATATATATATATATATATATATATATATATATATATATATATATATATATATATATATATATATATATAAATATATATATATATATATATATATATATATATATATATATATATATATATATATATATATATATATATATATATATATATATATATATATATATACATATATATATATAAATATATATATATATATATATATATATATATATATATATATATATATATATATATATATATATATATATATATATATATATATAAATATATATATATATATATATATATATATATATATATATATATATATATATATATATATATATATATATATATATATATATAAATATATATAAATATATATATATATATATATATATATATATATATATATATATATATATATATATATAAATATATATAAATATATATATATATATATATATATATATATATATATATATATATATATATATATATATATATATATATATATAAATATATATATATATATATATATATATATATATATATATATATATATATATATATATATATAAATATATATATATATATATATATATATATATATATATATATATATATATATATATATATATATATATATATATATATATATATATATATATATATATATATATATATATATATATATATATATATATATATATATATATAAATATATATATATATATATATATATATATATATATATATATATATATATATATATATATATATATATATATAAATATATATATATATATAAATATATATATATATATAAATATATATATATATATATATATATATATATATATATATATATATATATATATATATATATATATATATATATATATATATATATATATATATATATATATATATATATATATATATATATATATATATAAATATATATATAAATATATATATATATATATATATATATATATATATATATATATATATATATATATATATATATATATATATATATATATATATATATATATATATATATATATATATATATATATATATATGCAATGGGTTTGCCATCCTCTAATAACATCGTGGTCGTTGTAGCGGACACGATGACGTATTCGCGGCGTCCTTTGCGTAATTTATCTGAGCAACAAACGCATTTAGCTTGAG
>CAXKVY010000294.1:0-95627 GCA_964058915.1 Tetropium fuscum
ACCCTCGAGATCCAGTAGTCCAAATAGTTATAATTTCGTATATAATATTTCAAAAGGTACTTAATTACTTTGAAAGTGAATTTTTGAATGTTTTTGTCAAAGATTATTTTTGTCCACTTTAATTTTTAAATTTCTCGTTAAACAGGAACGTCAAATATATTTTGATGGTTGCAATACACGCTCCGTAAAAACCATTATTGGTATTTTACTGAGTAGTATTTCCAATACACTTATTAAAAATTACTGTGGCAAAAAAAATGACCGGATAAGTAGAGGTAATAAAAGAAAACTTAATACTTATTTAAAATGAATGTAGATTTACCTATCTAGGTAATTGTATAACTTCCAAAAAGTCAATCCAAAAATTCAATGATGAATTGCATGATGCATTACGTACTCGATATAATTTATGACATCTTGTTATGACATCTTGTTATCTGAGAATGCAAAAAAATAGATCAGTTAACGATCTAGACTCTAATAATTAGACACATGTAATCTGGACTGTATTTCGAAACAGTTAACAGTTAACCATTTAAATTATTCTTTACCTGTGTTTTTCATAGACTCCGATAGATTTATGCCGTAATATCTTTGTTTAGTTTGATATTTTTATTGATCTCCAAAATTATATTAAAACGATTTCAGACATACCTACCTAAATAACTACATAAATCCCGTAATAACATAAGTATCTTGTAGGCCTCCGGATGGTGACGTCACGAGGCAGCACTTTGTCCTTGTATTAGAGGTTGTATTAGAGGTACTGTTGCCGGTATCCGATTCTATAAGTCGCGCAGGAAAAGTAAATATATCAATGGGAAGCTTATTTTATGCCCTACAACATTTTTGCTAAATCTTCTACCTAAACTTGTCCACGTCGCATACAAAAAAGGTGTTGATTTTTTTTACTTCCCGCGGTTTCCTATGTCATCGGAAGTTAAGATATAGCAACTGTTAAACGCTTAAAAGATAGCTAATTCCTTCTACTTTCCCTTGGTACCATCCCATTGGATGTAAGCCAGACGGTTCTTACGCTACGCTTGATCGAGTAGGCCGGAACGCTTCTCCACGATCCAAGACTTCCACACCACCCTCAAATTACTGGAAGCTGGCACGGGGGAGTTAGGGACATTTGATATGTTGTTAGGCACATCAAGTAGAACACATGAAAATTTGAATAATAATTACTTCCGGGTTCGATATTTGAACTAAAACTCCTGGGTTAATACCTTTGATTATATATACCCTAGATCATTCATCAGCATTACAGTACGTTTATTATGCTTGCCTTAGAATAGGTGGCACTGCCAGCTCTGATCTACATTATTTCGATGCTGCCGCGGTTCCTTAGAGTACAATCACCCCCGATAACATCAGCGCTGTTGTCAAACTATGATGCAGAAAACATACCTACCTACGGCACGCGCTTATTAGATATATTATATTCCGCCGGTCAACTTCAGCCATGGGGCTACTATTATAAGGGCGGCGCGGCGTTTTGAATTGTTCAGGATCGATATAAACGACAAAAAATATGAACAAATAACTAGCTAAACCAGTTATTCTTTATGTTTAATACGCTCCAATTCGGAAACGAAACAAGAAATTATATATACCTAGCAACAAATTGTTGGTATTGTTATTTTACGTAACTAGTTACACAAAATAAAAAATTATAGGTACTTACTTACGTACTAAATGAAGTCTGTTTTGTCGATCATTTGCTGCGATTACGAAATATGACACTTTATTTGTCAAAATTAGACACTTTTAGTGTTTTAGACTTAGAAACTTTTTATCCTTTTATATTTTTAAGTGTGTGACTGAAACATTGTAATATTCCCAGGGGAAATTTAGAAAAAACGATATACTTTTTATTTTTCGAAATAGATACAAATTAAGTATCTAGGTATATCGCGATCATATAAATTAATAAATGTAAAGATTGGGGTACCTAATAGTTTTTATTTGAAGTTTGCTGTATTGAAACATGTAAACTTAAGGTTGAAAAGTTAAATATTGAAGACAAAGCGGACCCCCAGGGTGTGGAATGCACTTTAAAATAGTGAAAAGTATCTTGATATATTCCTTTTTAATTATTAGAATTTTTATCAGAAAATATACTGGCGAAATTAGTTTGAAATATTTTCTGAATTTTTTAATTCATTCCCATTTTGTCACATGTATTTTTTAATGTTCATCATCAATATTGGTTTATTTATATTTGTTCATTTTTTATTGGTTGCGTTAAATATACCGGTGGTGTAACTAAAAGACATGAAAAAAATATACACTACCTACCTACCATAATTTTCAGAATATAAATAATTTTTACAATGTTTTTAGAGTAATATATCATTATAGTAATATAACATTAATAATAGTTAATATTTTAATAATTAATAAAGACAAAAATAGCAGATGTTTCTCAAAATATAAAAAAGTTTAACGTTCTTCATTAAGAGGTTATAAGATATTTGTCATTTTATAGGATAAGATATTTGTCATTTTACGATTTATGTAATTTTATGACTTTATGATGCCGAATATCTTATATGTGAATGGAAACTCGCGGGTATAAGAACACATTAAAACAAATTAAAATGTAAATTAAAAAAATATATTTTATTAATAATTGGCAGGTACCATTCAAAAAACAATAACTATTACAGCCATCCATCCGGTGATATTTTGATATTCACCAGATTGGATAAATAATCATACATTATTAAGAAATATAAATTATTAACAATAAAAAAATTATTACAAAAATAAAAATTATTATTAACAACCAAAAATTAAGAAACTTGAACTTAAACATTATCTTACAAGTTTCTTATTTTTTTAATTTTTGGATGTGGTTTAACGGTGGTTTGGATGTGGTCTTTTGTGGCAACTTTTCCTGTCCACTTACAGAATTTGTATAAATTCGTTGCAATCATTTTTTTTAATAAAAATGTTCTATGTTATAAACAAGTTTCCTTGTTTATTGTTGTTTAGATTGGTCCTCCAATAATCCATAATCCCCTTTTTAATCTGGTTTACCGTGTGAACATTATAGAGAATAGTTAGAAAATTACAATTGTAGGTATACATAAACCCTATCCTATTCTTAGAAGGGCAAAATGCCATCATCCCTATACTTGCCTTATTCTAATGTCTAGTAAATCTAATTTTATATTTCTCCTAAATTTTTTTCTCGTTTCCGTCCGCGTCGATCTTTTTATGCGAATATTGCCTGGAGTATGGGCTTTATGTTCTGAAAATTGCAGCTGCAATTGGCTGCAACTTCTCGAATAATAATATTTTGAACATATTGATGCAGGCGAAAAATATAATTTTGAAAGCAATAATTATAATAATTGATTTTGAAATGCTGTATTCAAATTAATGAAGTCGCTCACTAGTATCGATAGCAAAGTAGGTAGGTACTTATAATATACGCTCAAAACTAATCACCCTATATCTAAAAATATATTTGCTGCCTCCTCCGCTCTCACCCCTGTAAATGAAAGGGTACATCATTAAATTAAATCATTAAATTTATTTTTTTTGTATTTTTTATACCTAGTATAATTAAATTTATAATCACCCCGCTCTTCGACCTTTCCGTCCATTTTTTTAATGCAATTTTTGCATCTTTTATTGAAATATCTTTACAGGGGCGCAACGCAGTTATCCAGTCTCAACTCTCTGAAAATTTCCATCACATCAATCATAAATCATCGCGAAGATTTTTTCCACAATTAGGTGGTCGATACCAGCTAATTATATTAGCTGAGAAATAAAAAAATTATACATTCGATAATTTTTCCAAACATACACTGAAATTATTTCCATTATTTCTACCTTTTGGAGTATATTGTACGTATTTATAATATATTTCTTCATGATAACATCATAAATTATAAGGTTTCATATCATAAACTAGGTAGGTTTATAAATACCTTTAAACTGTACCTGTTCAGAGGCGCCATCTAAACGAAACTTTCTCAAGTTTCTACCGCTATTAAGCGTTTGCTCCCAGTTTGGCTCACGTTCGCTCCCAAAACAGGGTAACAAACTAATACATTGGACGGCCAATCTAGGGGTATATATAATCAAAGCTAATACTCATCACAGAAGGAATCGCCGAACACGTGACAAGTTATGATATCTAATGTAAACACTCTGGAGGGGCTAGAGTAATTTTTCATGCAGACAAAGTAAGAAGGCGAGACAAATAGAGAATTAATAACATTATTATATTCATAAATTAATAATATTCGAATGAATAATTTCCAAAATTAATATGAATTGAATAATTGAAAATGAATAATTCATCTTTTTAAAAACACATGAAAGAACTGTAATATTAAGAAATAATGAAAACAAATCTAGATTCTTGTACAAATTCAATGTCGTTGCGAAGTTATTTAAATTAGCCCAATTTTATGCGATTTATCACGTAAATCGTTCTCGCGCTAATTTGAATTCTAAATGCTACATTGAAACATCTGTTCGGTATATTATTATTTCCGGAATAATGCCCGTCAGGTGCACTCACGACAAATTGTAAATACTTCCACAAAGTTAAAAATACGAGAGAATACATTTGAATAAATTTTCAGCTTTCACACCCTTGAAATTACTTTCGCTGAGCGTCGGGCTTCGTTAGGGAAATATGAAGTATTTATAAAACACCCTTAAAACGTGCCTTCCTGTTGTCTCAGTTCACGACGCTTAATGGCAACTCCAACAGTATACATCGAATTTAGTTCAACAAATTATTCACTTATTTATTTTTTATTTGAATTGGGGGACATTTTCTCATGTTGAAATAATCCTCGAGTTACGATTCGAGAACCTTCACGATTATGCAGAAACGTTTCATAATTATGGCCAGGATACGAACTCTGCCACGTAAAATTTCAAAAGCAAAGCCACCATATTGGAAAAGTTTCAAAAACAGAAGGCCGAACTTGCTGGACACTATGTTAGACTTGGTTTTTAGTGGATATGGAAGAGATTTGTATAAATGAGATAAGGTACAATCGACAAATCTGCACTTTATGCAGATTTTACTCGAATTTGTCTCGACTCGAAGCCACATTGTAATAATTTTAAGTTAGTTCTTATTGAAAGGATTCAGAAGAACTCAAACTCGTGAAAATAAATTATTATGAACAGCTTCTGATTTAGAAACATTATCTGGCGCAGTCAGTAGGATAGTGTTATCGGTAGGAGTTATATGAATAAAATTCAATTCGATTCAATCGTTTTGTGACATAACAGGCAACTTTACAAAGATTTATAGTAAATGAATATTATTGCAACCGGTGATGGAACTTTTTAAAGTAGATGAACCAAGTAAACTCCCAAAAGATAATAAAAATAAAATGAGTAGATTTTACAGAAGCAGTGGCCAAGATTTAGAAAATGTAATTCAAATTCCCTGATTGGTGAAAGAACATGGACAATCTGGTCAAATCACGAACATATCAGCATAAGAAATGGAACTTGGAACTTTACCTTGGTGCAAATGAACAATGAAACAATGAAACTTTTTTCTATATGTTAAATCTTCTGTAGTAGGTACTCAATTATTGTTTCGGGATTGGCAGCAGCGATTGTGTACGATATATGAAAATTCCCTAGATCTAGGAAAAATCTGCTCAATCTGGCAACATCGCACTCGACAATGTGGCAGCAATGCATCTGGGGTGTCGGATAACAAGTCTCCAAGGATTGTATAGAGGAATAGGATAGTTCGATTCCCATCTTTACGTACTGGCACGTTTCCCCGCCCTAATTTGACGTCATCGCGGACCCAACTGTCAACTGTGTGTGTTCTGTGCTATGTGTTAGAGTGCCGTTGCGTTTAAATTGTATATAATTAAACAAGTTTCTCTTTTATATAAACAATATAGTGATATTTTAGACATTGGACTATTGTATATACGTTGTTGTTCTTTTTTATCATAGTATAAATTCCGGTAAGTATGTATAAATGTGCAAATAAAGTACCTACCTAAACATCAGGCGTTTAAGTTCAAATGATCCGAAATTTTTATAATCCGGGGCACAGTTTGGTATGTTATGTTTCAATGAGACTATTATTATGGAATAAATATTATTAGGATACACGTATTTGTAGCAAAATTATTGTTACTCTGTATTTTTCGAAATTTATAGCAGCCTTTTCCAATGACATTTCAATGACACAGGTCATAGAAATGTCATTGGAAAAGGCTATGATTCTGAATTCTTCTTATTTCTTCTCGTCTACTGTCTACTACTTAGTTGTTATACAAACTTAAACCGAGTCATTATGAAAATTGAGATTCTAATTGATTACCTAGATATGCCCATGGATATGAATTTATTATTGTTGATGATGAAGAATGATGCTATCATTTATCATACGGTTATATGTGTATTATTAGATAATTTGTATAAATTCTATAACATAATATACTGTAAATATGTAAATATATAAAATCACTTTATTGGAAGAAAAATGTGTCATCAGTACTATACCTACCTATTTTAAACTAAATATTATTTGTAAATGTTTCTTACCTCAAATCGTGTTGTACGATTTAATGTAGATCATATTAATTTGTATTACATACCTACTACAGAACATTTTAAAGTTTGAACACAGAGTAAAAACGTCCAGTAGAAACACATTTTATACTGTTAAAATAATAAAGGTTAAAATGGTAATTACAATTTAACTTTGGATAAGTTGTATGTTCGTTTAAATTATTTTGTCTATTAACTGGAAGAAACATTTAAAAGAATAGTAATTTCAAAAGATAAGTTTCTGCGGACTGGAAAGTAGGCATACAGAAAAGGTATAAGTAATAAGAAAGTGTCACTAAAATTAATTCGGCATTTCAAGTCTATTTAAATTGTAGTAAATTGAAATTGTTCATAAGCTCATAGGTCTTGCCCTGGGAAACTCGTCTCCAACATTGAAGCACATGTAGTAAGATATCTTACTAGTAGGCGCTAAAGTTTAAAGGATATATTTTAGTTTACAATTATGACCAATTTTTCAATAAGATTTTTTTAAGTTAAACTCTAAACTAAATATGTATTTAATCTATCTGGTCTTTCATTAAAGTATTAGGCATGTATTAATTTGGAAATAAAATTAACACCCGAAAGACGTTCCATTCCCTTATAAATCCCATATAAATTCGTATTTTATGGTCCGCGGTGACGTCACAGCCCCCCACTACGTTCGGCGAAGATATTCGCTCGTCCGGCAATCCTATTCCTCTATACAATCCTTGACAAGTCTCAACCGACAATCTCGAGGTATAGTTTGTATAATGAATCTTTGCGTGTATATGAAATTAGCTAGGACATACGTGAGATTGCTAAACGCATTATATAGGCAAGTTATGTGGTTACGTATGTCATCGAGCCGCTAAGACACGCGATCGATACGATCGATTAAATTGAAACGGAATTAAAAAGAGACGTCTATATGAATAGTAGTCGTAGCGCTTGTCAATATTACTCTGACAGTTTAATTCAGTAGCGTTCACAAAACATCTTGTTTTGTGGTATAGTGTTGTAGTGTTTTTGTTTTTTTCGTTCTCTTTTGATTTATTTGTGGTGCTATTAGACAAGTTGTAAAGTGTATATCGCGGATATAATTGTTTCCTTTTATTGTTCTTTTTCTCAGAGACTTACAAGTAAGAGTGAAAATAAAATCAGTTCTTTTAAGAACTATAACCTAAAAATGCCTGGAAAAAGGTTAAATTCGCAAAATTATCAATACTTATTGAAAACTTTTTTGCAGCGTGTTGCTGATGCTTTAGGCATTATTTTGCGTACAGTTTGCAGCATCAAAACATCTCAACGACCCGAAGCTGCAAACAAAACAAAATACAAGTCTCGATTAAAGCGAAAGACAGACGATTTACCTGAAGGCACCAAAATGGAAGTTCGCAATGTTGTATACAACCTGTACAGTGAAAGTAAGTAATAAACGATTTTAAAAGTAGCATACAGGTACTCATAATAACACTTTTTAGAAAAACATGTCACACTTAGAAGTTTGAAGGAGCAACTTGCAGACAAATACATTCTGAATGCAAGTATTGGTACAATAAGCAAACTTCTTTCCAACATAGGCTTTAAATATAAAAAAGACGACAGCAGAAGAGCGTTAATATAAAAGACGAATATAGTATTGTTGAGTGCGAGTTTTTAAGAAATTACATGGCAAATCTAAATTCTAATACTTCTAGACAGTTAATATTTTTGGACGAATCTTGTAAAGGGTCCGCCAATAAGCGCGCTCGATCTTTAAAATGAAATAAAGCAAGTTGTGTGAGAGGTATAAATGAAATTTATTTTTTGTTTGAAAGAGTATTCGAAGGCATTATGTATGGAAAATAATATCGGTCAAATGTCCACCTCGGCTTCGCTGGGTGGCGCGCATACGAGAAGTCCAATTTTCAATGACTCTGGCGCACAAATCGGGCTGTATTTCATCGATGGCGTGGCGTATGTTGACTTTGAGGGCATCAGTGTTTTGTGGTTGGTTTGCGTAGACCTGTGATTTAAGAAAACCCCACAAGAAATAGTCTAGTGGGGTTAAATCGCACGATCTCGGTGGCCAGTTGATGTCGCCTCCGCGCGAGATAACCATTCCTCCGAAGCGCTCGTGCAGAAGATCCATTGTGGCGCGCGCTGTGTGGCTCGTAGCGCCGTCCTGCTGAAACCACATATCCTCGACATCCATATTGTCGATTTCATGCCAGAAAAAGTTCGTTATCATGGATCTGTATCGTTCGCCGTTTACCGTGATGGACACACCATCGTCGTTCTCGAAGAAATACGGCCCGATGATGCCTCCGGCCCAAAATCCACACCAAACAGTTACCTTTGCTGGGTGCATTGCGACCTGGTGGACCTCCTGTGGATTGTTCTCGGCCCAATAACGGCAATTCTGCTTGTTGACATTCCCATTTAACCAAAAATGTGCCTCATCGCTGAAGATGATTTTGCGACCAAAATCGGGGTCGACTTCCAACTGCTCTAAAGCCCAATCAGCGAAGATACGGCGCTGTCTATGGTCGTTTATTTTGAGCTCTTGTGTCAGCTGGATCTTGTACGGATGCATGCCCAAATCCAGATGCAAGATTCGGCGAAGTGATGTTTCCGAAAGGCGGAGTTCCTGTGCGCGACGTGAAATTGACTGTCGCGGATTTTCACGCACACTATCGCGCACAGCGGCGACATTCTGGGCAGATCGGACGTTTCGACGACGCGTCGGTGTTGGCTGATTGTTCACCGAACCGGTTGCCTCGATTTTGTTATTCAAACGACGGATAGTCGACTCAGCAGGACGATCAATTGCACCGTAAAATTGGCGGAGCGCGCGGAACGTTGCTCGAACCGATGAATGATTTTCGTAATAAGTTTTAACGATTTGCACATGTTGCTCGCGGCTGAATTGGTTCATGGTGATTTGTGAAGATACACTGAATAATAACAACTACGTTTGCCAACTCTACCACAAACAACATGGCCGCCATGAGCTGTCAAAGATCGAGCGTCCCTATTGGCGGACCCTTTATAAAAGGAATGATTTTTGCGGATCCCGTGTATAACTGTGCTTGCTGGGACCACGCGGCATTTCGCGGGACGGAAAGGTAGGGATAACGGTAGATGGTGAGTCGCGGTAAATTTCTACAAGGTCGCGCGGTTTTATTTCAAATATTTGAAATAGGAATTCAAACATTAGTCATAAAACGGAACGGAATTTATTTACGTTACAACCTATTATAAATTACCCTGCATTTTTATCACTATTTTGTTCTTATGTTAACTTATGAAAATTTCTTATGAAAATCTATTATTATAAATGTTTCTCTTTGTTTTTTGTCCTCACAAGTGAAACACTTATTGAGTATTGGTTTACTTACATTATTTATATTATATTTTACCAAGTTTGTAATATTTTAAAGTACATATTTATTCATGTAAATAAATATTATTATTTAAAAGTGAACATAGTTCATTCATAGGTCTATTAAAAGGTTAATATAGGTACTAGTATTAGATGATGCATATTTATGTAACTCACGGACCAGTACAGGGCCAACTATTCGTGTATCGATTCCCATATTAAATAATGGATATTATTTAATATCAAAACCATTTTTTTGTCAAATGCTGATAGCAAATTCGAAACCCATTTAAGGGTGGAACAAATGCAGGTAGTGATAAATACGAGAATAAATTGGCGTGCAATTCTTCTACAAGAAATTTACAAATGTTAAAACCGATTTAGAAGCATGGCTAAGAATATAGCTGCCTTTTAAATAAACTTATACATAACTACTACTACAACTATTATTATGCATGTCCCATGTTTTTAACGTCCTTATTTCGAAATTTCACGGTCCGTATTTCACAGCCCGTATTGATTTTCGCTTTTCGATAAATATTTCAGACGGAAATCAAAACATAAATAATTCCCAGGAAATTGGGTTTCCTTAATGAATTTATAATAGCAGGAACTGGAAACGTGTGTCGTTTAAAATATTAGGATGAGGAACAAACTAACTTGATTAACGGAACACACTCTTTTCACCGCCGTCATATCAAAAAACGTAATACGTCGATTTTTATTTTTCTGTTGAATCAGATGGTTTAGGTAACTTTTTACATTCCTGTTATCAAAAAAAATATTTTTTAACATTGGAAATGTTTATGTTTAGACAAGAGTATATGGGTACCAAGTTACAAGTTTTCGTTCAAGTCCAAAAGACAGCGGTGTCGCGATCGAGTGACGCAATACATGTAGATATCGCAGCGCTCGGCTCGTGAAGAGTACTGGGGAGTGGGAAGTATTCAGTGCAGCTATATTGGAAGAGGTGGCGCATTGCTAGTAGTGATGGGAATAATCGGGATATTTTCATAATCATAATTTTCAAAAATTTAATAATTCGAGTGTAAACGAATGCCCAACGATAATTAAAATAAAAGAACAAGTGTAGGCTACAAACGTATATTATTCTAAACTAACTAACAAAACCTCTACATATTATTCCTTTCATAGGGCCGTCAAAGCAGCCCATAAATACTTTACAGTTATCGAAACTGTCTCGCCCTGAAGGCAATTAAATACGTCTACCGCATCTCGATAACATAAACAATAAACATATCGCTCAGCCGGTACGGTCCTATCCTAAAAGAGTCGACACCGGGCGTTAGTGTTTACACGAGATATATAAACGAATTTATTTAGGATGAAAAAAATATAAAAATTCGAATTGTTTCATCGAATTTGTAGTATATATAACATGAGTAGGTTCCCATTGTGAAAAATGAAATCATAAATCACTAAATAAGAGATTCTGATTTAGCTAATGAGCGGCCGCGTTTTAAGAATATAGGTACATTCAGCGGCATATACATTTAAAAGAGTAAACTGATGAATTTGAATAATGAATTTATTATTTGAATTGTTTCTTATTTATAATTTTGTTTATTAATTATTATTCTTATCAATATTAGTTTTACCTGTAATATCAAAACTGTTCAAGTATAAGCAGTAATTCCATTAATTTTACTTGCCCAAAAAATAGTAATGACGTCGACAAAAATCATATTTTTTATACGGGGTGGTCACAAATTACAAAATCTCAAAAAAATCAGTTTTCGGGAAAACTTTTATTATTTATAAAAGTTTTTACTTGTCCAAAAAATAGTAACGACGAAAACAAAAATCATATTTTTTATGTGGGGTGATCACAAACTACAAAATCTCAACAAATTTTTGCTTTCGGGAAAAGCTATTATTTATAAAAGTTTTTGCTTGCCTATAGCAATGTCGACAAAAATTATGTTTATTATACAGGGTGGTCAAAAATTACAAAATCTTAAAATTTGGTAAGAGTAAAGTTTGTACTTTTTGATCACCACGTATAAAATTGTACATTGTCTAGAAAATTTATTGTTTATAAAAGCTTTTACTTGCTCAAAAAATAGTAATGACGTCGACAAAAATCATATTTTTATAAGAGGTGGTCACAAATTACAAAATCTCAAAAAATGTTCAGTTTTCGGGAAAACGCTATTATTTACAAAAGTGTTTGCTTGCCTAAAGTAAGGTCGACAAAAATTATGTTAATTATACGGAGTGCTCAAAAATTACAAAATATTAAAATTCGGTAAGAGATAAGTTTGTATCTTTTGATCACCACGTATTAAAAATTTATGATGATTTTGCCACAATTATGTTTTTATATGGGGTGATCAAAAATCACAGTTCTCTTGGATAAAAATCCACAAAAATCATATTTTTTATACGGGGTGGTCGCACATTACAAAATCTCAAAAAATGTTTAGTTTTCAGGAAAACGCTATTATTTTTAAAAGTTTTTGCTTGCCTAAAGTATGTCAACAAAAATTATGTTTATTATACGGGGTGGTCAAAAATTACAAAAATAAAATATTATTTATTAAAGTTTTTACTTGCCCAAAAAATAGTAATGACGTCGACAAAAATCATATTTTTTATACGGGGTGGTCACAAATTACGAAATCTAAAAATATGTTTAGTTTTCGGGAAAACGCTATTATTTATAACAGTTTTTGATTGCTTAAAGTAATGTCGACAAAAATTATGTTTATTATACGTGGTGGTAAAAAATTACAAAATCTTAAAATTCGATAAGAGTAAAGTTTGTACTTTTTGATCACCACGTATAAAAAACTAATGATGATTTTGCCAAAATTATTTCTACACGGGGTAATCAGAAATCAGTTTACTCTTCGACAAAAATCATATTTTTTATACGGGGTGGTCGCACAGTACAAAATCTCAAGAAATGTTTAGTTTTCATAAAAACGCTATTATTTTTAAAAGTTTTTGCTTGCCTAAAGTAATGTCGACAAAAATTATGTTTATTATACGGGGTGGTCAAAAATTACAAAATCAATTCAAGAGTAAAGTTTGTACTTTTTAATCACCACGTATAAAAAACTAATGATGATTTAGCCACAATTGTTTTTATACGGGATGATCAAAAATCACAGTTTCCTGTTTTCAAATTTACAACACAATTTTTGACAAAGTCATCACTATTTTTAGGCAAACAAAAACTTTTTTAAAGAATAGCATTCATTCGAATACAAAAAAATTGAGACCGTAATTTTTGACCACCCCATGCAAGATAACCTGTTTAAAACGACAAGACCTTCAGGGTCAAACGAAAAAAAAATCGTAACACAACTGAGTTTTATTTTTATTCAATTCACTTGAGAAAATTTTACCAGTTGTGTCTGGTATTTTCAATACGCCTGCGATACTTGCGTAATATGTAAGATCTGTGATTGTTTTTTTAAGTTTAACTGCAAATCCAATATAATTTGGTTAATTAAAAATTATGTTTATTATTTCTTACTACATACCTAACTCGTAAATTGATATGTGTATTATATTAGTAATACTAGTATATTAGTATAAGTTTTTCAAAAATAAAATGCTAAAAAATTATGTTTGTATTTATATATAACCTTGTGTGTATAATAAACATTTAATAGACCTATCCTGTTAGAGCAAGCGAGTAAGAGAAATACAACGCAACTTGTATTGAATGAGACAATAACTCGGTGCGTAGTACGTTCTGCGCATTCTTGTGGCAAATTGTGACAGTATCCATACTCAATATTATATTAAATTATTAATTAACGTGTTATTCTAAATTTATAAAATACTAGGGACCCAATCGTACTCCAAACATTACTAATAAACACGTAATAAACACTTAATAAACATAAGCATGCTAAAGCCAATCTGGAAGTTGCCACATGTATGCACGCGCACCATAGTATTTGACGTATTAGAAACAACTCAAAAGGATCGGTATATTATGTTTCATATAGTTTGTTATCATTTCCAATGTCTCCGATAGTTGCAAGGATTGCGAAATCAGTGAATTTTTTTTCCAAAAGTAGAGAAAAAAATATCTAGTATCTCAATGAGGAACTGAAACGCCATAAAAAAATACTTTTAAAAATGAAGTATCAAATCATGCATACCTAATGTTAAATTCTGTATCTCTATGTTAACTGCGAAAATTATTAGTGTCCTCCTCATAAAACGTTATTGTTTTCTAATATATAAAGCAGTATCCCCATATTCATAACAAAAAAACGCAGTGAAATATCTCCTTCACGAAAATCGGCCATGAGGAATGTAAAAACTGTGCCGAGTTCGATCGTCGTAGGCACGAAAAAGAAAAAATATGTTACCAGAATGTATGGTTTGCAAGGCAATCACTCTGCATTTAAAGGTGGCAAATTGAAGAAAAGTGTAAAGATCGGGCGCTTCTGCATCCGATGTTTCTGCCAATTTCAACAATGATGATATTTGTTTCTACACCACGAAGGGGAACTCTACGATGCACAAAGGTACTATATGTGATTTCATCGGAGATTTTAAAGATGCTGTGCAGGCATCAAACTCTGGAAAAGTTGGAACTCTAAAAATTAGACCAAATTATTTATACGACTGGATAGACTACGTCACAAGTAAAAATAATGAAAACCGAACCACGTCCCTATGTTTCTGAAATGACATCAGTCATTATAAAATAATTTTCAACTAATAATCATGGGATAATCTTCAACTAACACTAGGAACTACGATATTACTAATTCTATAGAGAAACTTTTTTGTAAAGGGTTCATAACAGCTGGGGCACTGGGGGGTTGGACAATCGTTTACTCTTAGTATGAGTCAACCATAAGTAAGGAGGGCGATATCAGAAGTACTACAACAGGCAATACAACATATTTCATAGCATTGGACCAAATTACCAATGACAGTTGAAAAATATAATCAGAGGGAAGTACTTATATATGTATCATGTTATATATGTTATATATGTATATGTATGCTGGCATATTCGAAAAATTACTTTATTCTGCATTAGTATGTCATATTTCTTTTAGTTACAAAACCAACATATTTAACAGGGTTAAGAACCCTGAAACCTGAAACTTTCCACATTAAATTTCCTTATTGAAGAATATTTTCCTGTAGTTTCACAGATTTCCCTGACAGTGAATTTATTGCGTGGCTCCCAAGTCTCCTGATACCTTAGGTACGCTTTTAAATATTTAATAATTGAATAAAATTTAAATCTGTTGTAGTTCAGGGTCTAAGACATTGATCATTCATCATTTTGTTGTGTTTTTAATCACTTCCTGGGCATTTATTTACACTTATTATAATTCACCTTTTTAAAGTTTAAATACCTCAACTGGTTTGAGGAATTATTTAGTAGAAATCATTCTTTTTTTAAGCGATTATTTAGTATTTTTGTACTTTATCATTGTATTTTATATATAAAATAGAATATAATTTGACAAAACATACTTTACTTTACATACAGAGTGGTTCACGTTCGACAGCGGAAAGTTTATAGAGGCAGACAGAGAATCACAAAATAATATCACTTTGTATTATAAACTATATTCGAAAAATGCTTCGTTATATACAAAGATATAGGGTGTCAAAATTTTTTAAATTAAATTTTTAACCTTTGAATAGGTAATCTAGATACATATTTTTAGGTGAAAAATATTATTTTTCTTCCACTAGTGGCGTGCGTACGGACAGATCTTCGGGAAATTTTAATGAAAAAATGGTACGCCAATGTTTTTTTAGAAACAAAAACTATTTCTCGAATCCTTGTTCAATTTACAACAGAAAAACGTACTTTATTCCTTAAATAGTACTGATTACCGTTAATTATCAGTATTATCACAGGTAAGTATTTTATTTTACAAAACACAATCATATTTCTAGAAAGAATTAAATATATTCTACATATAAAGATTTAACGAAAGGTACCTACCTACTAATAATCAGAAGAAATAGTAAATATTCTACCTATGAACAGATTTGACAGGCAAAAAAACGTTCAATCAAAATATTCCGAAATTTACCTGCTCTTCTATAGATAGAAGACACTGCTCTTCATAGACATTGAACATATGAGTAAAATCACAGATAACTTGTAGAATTAAATACATTGAATTTCCATTGTACCGAATTTCCATAGTCTATTGCTATATTCTCTAACATAATTAAACAGAGTCGTTATTACGTACTGTTAGTTACTGTTAGTTAGTACGTACTTGCATGAGTACTATTAGACGGAATAGATCCGTCAAAGTACCCTTTCAGAATACCACGTTTTATATTTAAACATAACGGGGTATTAAAAATTAAAATATAAACGGCTGAACAATATTAAAGGATGTTAATAGGAATAGACCCGATAATAATTTAAAATGTTTGCCCTCTTACGGTTATGTGAGCCGCGACTCGCTATTTCGCACAGATCTAACTTCAAAGCTATTACACTAATCGAAAAAAATTTAGAGCCCTTTTTATGTAGAATTTAACGGAAAATACATTTATATTCTTGATTTTTTTTATATGTTCGTAAGTAATATCATTAGGGCATATAATTTTTCCGAAAAAAATCGAAAAAACACGTTGCTAGGTAATATTTTAACAAGACGCATGAGTGCTGGTGGCAACAAAAATCCGAGTCGAAGACGAGGATTTTTGCACCTGTACGAATGTATTTTGTTAAAATATTACTTAGAAACCTGTTTTTTCGATTTTTTTGACAGGAAAAATTAGATGCCCGAATGACAAGACTATTTCATGAGTAACAGATTATTCTGCATACACATAGCTTACAAAACATAGGTACTACCTATTATACATGCATACATAATAAATATGTTGGTATTATTTGAAAACTGAAAAACATGTAATTTATTTAATCACAAGATACTACAAACTTAATTATTTATGGTACAATTAGAATACAAATTGCAATTTTGGTACACAGTAGGGGTGGGGTATTGTTTGAAATATTTGTTAACTCATTGATAACGCTGGGTGTACGTAAATCATTAATGTTGTTGATGGGTCCAGCTGTACAGTGAGAAGCTCGAGGAGTGGCTGCAGGATCTTCTGTTTTCTATTATTTTGCTGCAGGTTCTGAGGCGTCACTTCTAAGGGTGTTTATGATGTTGGAATGATGCTTAGTACCCATTTTCCCACTGGAGTGTTTTTATACCATCCACTTGATTGTTATTTGTTCCATGATGAGTTTACTGTTAAGAATAATCTATCAGTTGTTATTCTAGATGAACGTATAACCATTAGAATTTTAAAAAGACCGCCTGGACAAAAGGTAGGGTTCTTCGTGTTGAGGGCCAGCAATTTACTGTCGGCCATTTTTTTTTCTCCAATCTGGGTGGTTTTATTGAAGAGGGGATTATATTCTACTCTTCCTAAACAGTAGGATTTTAGAAAATCACTTATTTTGAAAAAATATGTAATTATGTTATCTACCTGTGTTAATACCAGAATTATTCACTTCCTCTTTAAAATAATGAACTCTGCAATTGACTGCTTCTCCACCTTTCCAGGCAAGTTGTACTGAAGCGATATGGTAAAATTTTCGCTGGAGTCCCGCCGGAGTGTCTTCGCCCCATAATAAAACCGTTGTGTAATATTCTTCCAATTTTAATTAAGCAGAGCTCGATTTCCTTTTATTAGCGCACAAACTCCTTCGTTTCGCATTACGAGCTTCCCAACTAGACTTAAAGATAATATCTTTAAATGGATCAAAAATTATTTTCCACTTCATAAAATACATCTCTTGCATTTTTTTTGCAACGGTGTTCCACATTGTCTTCACAACTAGTTCTTTGTAATTTTCACCGTTTTCTTTCTTCATATTCCACGCCCAATCTTTCAGGATTAGGTTTAGTTGCTCTCAACTTGTAGTTTCCAAAAGCTCGTATTTCTCTGCCTTGCAGAATTCCGTAAACTGTTCCCATGTGGGACGTATGGGTTTTAACGGTATTGTACGGTACACATTTCTCAATCACCAGATCAATATTAGTCATATAATCACTTCCAAAGCGACTCATTTAGACTACATAAGCTGACTAGCACTATTTAAAAACAATATTACAAAATGTATTGACAATAAAATCAAAAAAATTGTTTAACGTCGTTTTCTGGTGTCCTAAGACACCAGAAATTGAAATGCTCTTGGTTTCCCTAATTTCAACAACTTTATCCCGTAATTTACGCACTTTTAAAATTTTAGAATAAAGGTCTCAATATTTTTCTGGCGATTTTATCATACTTTCTGCCCTTATCAATTTTTCTGCCCTGCCAAATGAGCGGTCGGTTTTATAAGAATATTATAAAACAGAAATACTGCATAACATAGTAAAACGCCATAATGGAAACCATATGCATCCTAAAATATATTAATAAAAGAGATGTTAGATAATTTTGCAATACGTTTATATATTATTATTATTATACATCATAACCAACATATCAAAAATTATACAAGAAAATATTTATAAGTAAATGGTCTTGCTAGTTCTGTTGAAACTCGGAACCATTTGACAAAATTTACATCGGATAATGTAAATGGGTCTGTCATTTGAAGCAATTGATGTTCTCCATCTGCTTGCTCTTCAGCATCGTGCAAGTCACCCAATACCACAACCGCTTCCAACATTTCATCAAGATCCATGACCGTAAATCGTAAAACTGGCTTGATATTGCCTATCAATTATAATAATGTCAAATATTAAGAAATATATTATAAATATTATTACATATCTGTAAATTGAAATATCTATTTATATAATTCTTACAATTTAACTATAATTTCTCTCAAGATGACATTAATTTTTAATCCTACTACATTCTATAAGTTGGGTTAGAAACTCCATTTTCTCTGGAGAAATTTATACTTCTCCTATAAAATACCATGATAATCATGTTCTCTTACAAATCAGTGAAGTAAATGCTTCGTGGTTTTCAAGAATAGCAAATGTTTGGTTACGAGAGAACTCCGCCCACTTCTCATGAGATAATCTACTTCCCGGATTTCAAGAATAGCTACCCTGGTCTACATATGAACATCATAGTGTAATTTGCGGTTTTGTTGACGGGTACGTCGTCGCCGCTATTATTAAATTGATCCACCTATAAAATTTGTTGCCTTAGTCCGACGAGAGAATTCTTTGACACTTGGGGCTTGCCACCTCACATGTCTTCTAAGGTGACCCGCGGCTCTGTCAACTCTTCAGCAAGTGCAAGAACTCTTCAGCTCGGATCAGGAACTCTTGGCCTTTCAATAGACACATGCCATCCAAGTTTTTGTCACTCACTTACGTCCTAGAACTCCTATGGCTTACATACTCAAATGGGTCTTATTATTTTTAAAATTACTTGATGGTGTGAGATTTATAAAAAACATGGAAAAATTTAACTATTGCATAATTAATTATATTTGGTATTAAGCTGTCTGTATTATCATAATACTATATATTGATTATTAGTCAGAAATTAAATTCTATATGATTCATCTATCTAAATATTTTCGAATGTCTTTAGTGCACATCTTACGGCCCGTCAACGTAATCTTCCGAGAATTAATAACACTTCAAAGGATATTTTACAAAGCATAGAGAGCATAGGAAATTCTTAGAATATAATAAGAAGATAATATGAAAAGGAATAAGCTACCCCACTAGCTGACTACCGTCCAAGTCCTTTCAGGCATCGTTATTGATCCTAAATGGTTCCAATTTGTGTCTATTATATTGCATAATGCAGATCTAATTGGGTGATATCTAACGAATTTTTGGTTAACCAGTCTGTGAACGACAGCACCGAGATCTAGTTCGATTACGAATGTTACATTAGCGGTGTTAAGAATTAAGTATTGACAACAAATATATAATATTGTGTCGTCTGCATCAAAGTAAACAAGAGCAAAAAAATGGCTATTTATTATACAATAAATTACGTCTGGACAACCCAATTGTCTGTCAGACATCCACGATAATTAACGTATTGACAGCTTCAGAACTAGCCGTAATATGTGCCGGAGGAATATAAGTAATTTGTATGTTAAAATACATCTCAGTGTGACAACATATTTCGTTTTTTGGATGCCTCAGCGTCTTAAGATATCTGACATTTGGTGTCGGCATATAGAGCGTGATCAGTTAACGCTACAGAGCGGATTTATCGCAGCCGCCATTCTTGCTACTACATTGCACAGTGGCTCAGCATCAACAATTTCCGGTCAAAACTATGACATGGAACTGGTTCAAAATAATCTCGTGATTATAGGCAAAATTACAAATTACACTATTTTTTCATTATTTATTTTCTAGAAATCTATACCAATAGAAAACTTTAGAATTTTGCTCAATTATTTTCATTTCCACCACCAGAAAACTACCCCATTTTATTAGGATTTTTTAAAACAAATCCCAATAAGTTGGGGTAGTTTTCTGGGGGTGGAAATGAAAATAATTGAGCAAAATTCTGAAGTTCTGTATTCGTATGGAATTCTAGAAAATAAATAATGAAAAAAATAGTTAAAAATATCCCTTTGATGAAATAAGGTGTTTAGGGGATGAAAATCGAGGTAATTATTGTTAAATTCTGAAAATTTGGATCCGCATAGAATTCGACCACAGAATTGTGGAAAAAATTCTCTCAATGAAATATGATTGTGAGGTAGATTTTCAGAAAGTTTAAACTGGATAACGGGCTCATTTAGAATTTTTTGTTATTACATTTTCTAAAAGATTTTGTAATTTTAGTGCGAAATGCAAAAAATTATAATTTTCTGACGCCTCTAAAGCATCTAAAATAATTGAAGAACCTCGACTCGCCGTGGTTCGCTTAATCCGCTGTGTGACGTCACATCCAACAGCATGTCCAAAATAATTCGATTTAAAATATTTTTGAGTTTCCAACTTCTTCGCCACGGTGCTATGGTGTTTCAATAAAACTTGGTGCTATGGTGTCAATTTCTACATATATTTTTGGTTACGTACCAAAAATAGGGTAGTATAGGGGAATCTCTGTTCCATTCCCTTAAAATTTTATTTAAATATTTTTTTCTAATTACTATGGGAACGGCATGATAGTATGTGAATGATAACAATTTTACTCCAGTCGTCAGGGGATTGCCAAGGTCCCAAGATTCTCTCGCGCAATAGGTCCGGCAAATTTTTTTATATGTTGTTCGAGATGGTTAGAAGGTATCAATTCCACGTTTCCGTCATCCCTACCCCCGAGTAATACCCTCCCTTAAGTAATAACCATCAAAAATGGGCTTTTTCCAGTTTTTGGGCCTTAACTCCTTTGTCTGCTTTTTAGCGCAAAACGCTTCTTATAGAAGTTGTAAATGATAAAATTCCCTACAATATTAATACCGTACCTTTTTTTGTACAACCAATGGCGACGGAGCTGTGGAGCGCTGAAAAAGGGCAAAATGGTGACTGGCATAATTTTCACATTCTCGCCACTTTGGAGCGCAAAAAGCCATGGAAGACTTCATTGTAACGTCAAAGTTCCAACCAAAGTTGTAGAGAATTTGATTACCTTTCAAATCCATATTTTCAGCAGGATCTTATGAACAATGCCGTGGAGTACAATGCCTTAAATGACCTTCCACATTTACGAGAAAACGAGGAAATGCCGTGAGACCCCGAAAATAGGTTCGATATTTTCACTTATAGTGAGTTAGGTTCGATATTTTCAATTATAGTGACTTTAAAATATATTCTATAATTCACAAAAGTGTGTTTAAATGAAAATATATATGTATATACATACACTGCGCAACTTATTTAACGCACAACCAAAAAGTTAACGTTATGTATTTTAGCCAATTTCTGTTCGTTTTGGTCGATTTTTTTTTTCAAATTGTAGGTTTTTCTCTTAGGAATATCACTGTCTTAGTTGTTTTGGTAAAACGAATGATTTTGATATTATACCAGGTGCTATAAAAATGTTATGTTTTTTTCCGAAATTTCAAAACGTCCTGTGGGCTATACAAGGTATTGCAAGTTATTGCAATTATAGCCAATTTAAAGCCTCATGTCTTTTCTACCTTTTCTTTTTTTATTCATTTGTTTATCTCTGTTACTTCATAAAATATCCAATTTTTGGGTTGACGTGATTTTTATTAAATTTATTAACTTTCTTTTTTGTCAAGTGCTCATTATTTATTACTCATTATACTGGTTCAATGCCTCATTTTGCGTTCTGTTTTCCTTGATATCTTGTAATTTATTGAGAGATGCAAGGTGTTTTAGAAGAGAAAAAGGTCTTAAAAGGACAAAAGCTCAAAAAACATACCTAGAAAAATGGATTGCTTTAATCAATAAAACAACGAATAACAGGAAACAAAACAAAAGTAAATAGAGAATTAGTATCTGGTGTTTCCACCCCTTCCGCGAATGACCTCCCCACATCTTTGGTTCATACTTAAAACCAAAGTTCTGATTAGGTTCTGATCTAGGCCATTCCATAATTCGACTAGGCGTCCTTCCAATTCTTGTAAATTTTGGGGTTGTCGTCTACGTAACCGCCGACCGATAAAATCCCAAACATGTTCAATGGGGTTAAGGTCGGGGCTACGGGCTGGCCAGTCTATGTGATCAATTCCTACTTCTTCAAGATAATTTCTCACGATAAGACTCGTGTGGGGACGCGCATTGTCTTGCATAAGTAAAAAATTGGGTCCTATATAGGGGGCATAAGGCAAAACATGTGCTTCAAGAATGTCTGTGATGTATCTGTCAGAATTGAGATTTCCATTCACAGTTACCAAGTCCGTTCGCCCAGTCAAAGATATTCCGCCTCACACCATGACGGATCCACCTCCATATAAAGTTGTGTGCAAAAAATTGCATTGACTGTATCGCTCATCGGGTCTTCGGTAGACGCGATTACGTCTGTCACAATTATACAAACTGAACCTTGACTCATCAGTCCAAAGAATACGTTCCCAATCTGCTTCCATCCAATTAACATGCTCATTGACAAAATTCAATCTGGCTCTTCGATGATCTACTGTTAATGCGGGTCCTCGAGCAGCAATCCTGGGTCTTAAATTTGCCTCCCTCAGTCGTCGGCGTACAGTTTGAACGCATATGAGTGGACCACCTGCGTCTTGAAGTTGTGCTCTTAAATGTGTTGCAGTTATAAATCGTTGTCTTACAGCATTTACTCTTAAAAAGCGATCCTGGATAGCAGAGGTAACACGAGATCTACCTTGACCGGCCCGTCTGGAATGTTCTCCTGTTTCCGCGTACCTTTGAATTGCTCTCGCTATAGTTGTGTGAGACACTCCCAACCTTCCAGCTATGCGGTTGTAACTCCACCCTTCACCATGTAATGTAGCTGCCTCAACACATTCATCACGAGTTAAATTTCTGGTTTGGCGTTCACTAATTATTGCTGGATTATTGCTTAATTATTGCTTATAATAATTCACTAATTATTGCTGGACTGTCAACAAAAAACTAATGACACAGTTGTCAGTTTATGATGTGTAATCTTCGATTTCCATAGCTTGCTAGCTGTTTGAGTTGTCCGATAAATGCATTTCATATGAATAAAAGCAATATGGTGTTTCAAAACGGTGTATTTCATGAAGTAACAGAGATACACAAATGAATAAAAAAAGAAAATTAAGAAAAAACATGAGGCTTTAAATTGGCTATAATTGCAATAACTTGCAATACCTTGTATAGCCCACAGGACGTTTTGAAATTTCGGAAAAAAACATAACATTTTTATAGCACCTGGTATAATATCAAAATCATTCGTTTTACCAAAACAACTAAGACAGTGATATTCCTAAGAGAAAAACCTACAATTTGAAAAAAAATCGACCAAAACGAACAAAAATTGTCGAAAATACATAACGTCAAATTTGAGTTAACTTTTTGGTTGTGCGTTAAATAAGTTGCGCAGTGTATAATGATCAATTGATCAAATTGGTTTGATATCATTTATCAATTATTTATCGATATCAATTTAATTTAAATTTCCACCATTCAACATCCAAGTTCCATTCACCATTCAAGTCTCCCTACCTTCTTTTTCCAAACTTTTATTATAATAGATGCATAAAGTAAGTGTTAATAAAGAAAAGTAATTAAACAAATTCGCCAATATAATAAATCCGAGACTTAAAACTGGTAGGCAATTCAGTTCAATCTGCATCATTTGGTCATGGTTTGGAGTGGTGACTCTTCTGAAAGTTCCTCAACCTCAGCCTGTATATCGTCTTCGTCGCCTTCATCGAGAAGGAAAGCTGGCCTGTTGTACAGGATTGCCCAGTATAATGCTTGCATAAATTGGAGCAATTTAGGCCAGTTTTCCCACAGCCACGCTCCCATGCAACCTGTGACGCACGTGCATGAAATTGTTTTCAGCAAGGCTGATGGAGGAGCATCCCTCGTTGTCTGCACCCCGTCTGTACCGGCATCTGCTACTCCTGGACCATCCCCAATCCCATGGGTTTTACCCATCCACGTCATAACTTGGTGATAATTTTTGAGCGAGTGATAGTGTGCCGCATTTGACGTGGGTAGGACCTTGGCCAGGTTAGTTTTATTGAGCTGCTCAAGAACTAGGAGTAGAGCAGGGCAGTGATGGATTAATCTTGGTCCCCACCGTACAGATCCACCAGAATCCGTTCCCCTGCCTCTGAAATGTTTGTGACACTGGAATCTGGATATATGAATTCCTGGGTGCTCTCTACCAAAATCGAGTTTCTGTGGAAGAGCATGAAAAATGTATTCTTGCCAAACCAGATGATGTTGGATGTAGTGTCACATCCACTTTGCGTGGAGGAGGAAAACGTTTTCTGGTGAGTAGAATTTGGAAGATGTTGAGGAGTAAAATGCATCTGTCGAATTGCCTCTCTCAAGTTTACGAAGGTAAAAGTTGCTACTATCAGGTGAAGTACCAATGATCAGAACGAAAAGTTAATATCCTCGCCCACGATTGAAATGGCCTCATATTCCAATGCTAACTATTTTGCAGTAAAATGTGCTTTTTTCAGCGCTCCATAGCTCCGTCGCTTTTGATTTTTGTTGCCACCAGCACTCATGCTTCTTGTTAAAATATTACCTAGCAACGTGTTTTTTCGACTATGTTCGGAAAAATTAGATGCACTAATGATATTACTTACGAAAATTTATTTGATATGGACTGTTTGGTACGAAATTATGGTTTATTTGATTTTAGCGCTAAAAAATCTTGTTAATTTAGCTGGAAAACCAAATCATTCCAAAGCAGATTTATATGGAGAATATTTGTTTTTCTCATATTTTTTTAAAATAGTTACCTATCTACCTACCTATTATATTACTGCATATGGACAAATAGTCAGATAGGATTTATATTAAATGTAAATAATTTGGGTATCCCCAGAATCTCCGATAGCGTATTCCCTACTCAATTGTAATAATATGAATACAAGTTATGTAATATTTAATATCATCCCCATGTTAAATCTTAAATCTTTCTCAAAGTTTTCTTGTTAATCTACTCGTAATAATATATATTATTAACAACACTAACCTGAGATCGACCCAGCATAAACCTAGAACAATTGCCGAATATAGATGCGAATGGGTATTTCAAATGAGGAATATGTTCTCGAAAACCGTCAAATAACAGTGTCGCTTATTTTTATGATAATCCATAAAATTGAACGCCTGCTGCTGACGTTGTCATTTAATCTGCCGGGCTTCAATGAGATCTACAAAATCGGACGCGTACGTGATATTTCGTAAGTTAGGTCTCCTTTTAGACCGTCGGTAAACCTCAATTTTAAAATAAATTGAGTTTGTTGAGAGGCAATGCTGGCAAATGCCACCGGTCCATTATCGCTTCGAACAAAAAAGTTAGATGCATTTCAGCTCTTTGCTAACAGTTCTCTTTTAGAAAATAGGAAACGTGATTAGGATGTTTATATTAGAGCATGTTTTGCAGTGCAGTGAAGTGTAGGGAAAACAATGTGTAGCCACGAGCTCAGGTTTATTAAAAATATAAGAGAACGGATTAAACATATGTTAGAAGAATAGACTAAATATAAATAGTTTTGATTTTTAGGTAGTATTTTGTTTAATCAGGTCTCGATGAGATGATGCTAACTTCGTTAACAAAACGCTCATCGAGTGCAGTGTAGTGTTTCAGTGTTAGTGGACTGCTGTTTTGTTTTTATTTCATGCTGAGGCGAAGGTTCCATTTCCAGACGTTTTTAAGAACATCATCTGAATGCGTTTCTTATTATTTCTCTTACTGTTCACACTTTAGCGTCGAAATATTTTAGAAACATAATTTGAAGATAACATTTCAAAATATTAAGTAAAAGTAAAAAATAATAGGCTGGTTGTGGCCGGTGTAATTTTAACAATTTGATAATTTCGGATTCCAATTTTGTTATCATCGCCACGCTCTGTGATCTGCAGTCTGTTCCTTTTCTTAGAACGTAAATCTGCAACTGCACTGATCAGCCAATTACTATGAAAGCAATGTAATTAACAATATCTGCACTAGTTCCCACAATTGATTGATGGCTACTGTATCTGCATTTGCCAAGGGATATAATTCGTATATTAAAAAACCCTATTTCGTATATTCATATCAAAAATGACATGAAATCATTTCTTAAAGTTACCATGAAGAACGTTTACTGTTCCAAGTTTACTGTTGGCAGTAAGTATTTCTAATCTTTATTAATCTTTATTTAGAGTTATTAATCTTAAATGAAATAGCCGTTTTATGGTTGTTGTAAAAAGCGAGATGGGTAACATTAGACTTCTCAGCTCTTTCATTCATAAGATCAGCGGTACGGTCTTTGAACCCAGCTTAAATTTAGCGTATCGTGTGTCCAACATACTTTTGATTAGTCTTTAGAGATAATTTCGTAAATTTCATTTCTACAGGATATACACAAATTATTCATATTTCTTTGAACCCGAAATTGATATTTGAATTTTTGGAAAATTATATTAATATTTGAAATCAGTAGATGATCTAGGGGAATGTGGACCCCTTAAGAAAATTTCATTACATATTTCTTAGTTTTGAGGGGATTAATTTTTATTTGAAAATGTATACCTAATTCGAAGTTTATTATAGTATAGGGTGCATTTTTTATCAGTTAATTTCATGTTTAAAAATATAGGAGTTTTTAAAAAATATGAATATCTTATTTATAGGTTTATAAACAAAATAAAGAACAAACTAATACAAAAACATTAGGTACATAGTTCACAAACAAATAACTTCCAGCGAAAGGTAACCCCAGCGCACTCATCGTGGCACCACGACTTACACCTTTGACAACGATTCCACTTCTCTCTTACCATTAACTGTGAGTATAACTCATTACAGTACAGGCAACTAGCATCATCTGAGTCATAGTCATCTTTTCCTCTTTTCAGAAACGCCTCAAAGGTGGACTCATTCATCTTCATCAGTCACTTTCGATGACAAGCTGCCGTTTTGCAGCCCTGCCTTCTTGTTTTCTGATCTTGTTTTCTTTTTCAATAACTTTCTCTTTAAGTTCATTAATTTCTGGTGTTGAATTTAAGTGGTCCGTATTTTATTTAATGTCGAGAACTGTCGATGAATATGAGTTAAGAATCTGTTATTAACTCATCTTCATCGACTTGTGGATTGGTTTTGAATGTCTAATTCCTTTTGATTTTCCATTATATCGCTTTGGACGCGTAGAACCTCGGGAATTTGCTTATCCGTTGCTAAAGCTGGTGCAAACTGCCTCGAAGACATGGGGATTGAAAGGATGGATGCCAGTCTTTTTGAACGAATTTATTGCATTTGATGGAAGCTCTTCAAATAAGCTTGCCTTTCCTGGATTTTGTAGCAGCCATAATTGGATTTATTGGTCGAAATAAGTATGAAGAGGACGGAAGAATCCAACATCCAATGGTTGGACGTGATGAGAGCAGTGTGCAGGAAAGCAAAACACAACAACACCATTATTCTCTTTTGAAAATTGCAGAGATTCTGAACTCTAAACGCTACTCTGCCCATCTAGCAGTAAAAGAACCTTATTCTCATTAGATGCGTTCGTATAGCTTACAAAATGCTTAAGCCATTTACAGAAAATATCACTTTTTTCTTCTTATGCGAAAGCTATGCTACCAGCGGAAGCACCGTTCATAAGCTCTTCGTTCATCCCTTGACGAGGATAATTAAGAGCAGGAGGGGCGTAAGTGCCTATAGCATTCATTGCACATACTACGGTTACGTGTTGCCCACGCTCTGCACTACTGAGTGAACCAACTTGTTTACGACCTTTTGCAGCGTAAATTTTTTGACACTTAACCGCAGTTAATCTAGAGCTCTAGCTAGTGATATACTTTCTGGGCTTCGCAACGATATTCGTGGATTGCGCTTTAGGAATCCCCTAACCCACTTCCAACATGCCATTTTTCTCAGGGGTAAAATTATGCTTAATTTAATTTTTTTCTGCTACTTCAAATACCATCCGCCGCAAATATTTAGAAGTAATGCCAAAAAATCGTGTTTCCATATCAATAATATGCGATGCAATCTCCTCCTCGACCTCTTTAGAAAAAGTTGATTTTCGTCCTCCCAAATCGCCTTTGGAACTGGAAGCTAAACAGGAAGCCCAACGCCTCCGCAAAGTTGTTTTGGTAACATTAAAGGTTTTTGCAGCCAACTTAAACCCCATATTGTGATATCGTATGTTCTGATAGCTTGTCGCATGTCATGTTCGTCCCACTGTTGTCTTTTTTTAGATGCCATATCTATAAAAAAAAAACAATTTTAAAAAACATTGTTTTGTTGCGAATGAAGGACCCCTGGTCCATCATAGGATACAGTCAAGGGGACCATCATAGTCAACATTGCATACATCAGATAGAAATCCAAAGCTCTTTTATTCTTTGCCATAACCTCAATTTTTCGTCGCCAATTAGCATGCAACAGATCCTTTGAACGTGCAGCAATGAAAGCAGATCCTGCTAAGCGTAAAACAAATGTCATCTAACATCATGTCAAGCTACTTAGTTATATCAATACTTACCAATTATAACTTAATTATTTATTTTCAATAAAACTGCTTATATTTGCTGTGAACTTCAGTCAACCTAACTGTATGGTGGGAGTTTATTATGGGCGGTAAATTTAAAAATACAAATAGTGGTCCATCATTGGTGGGGGTGCATCATAGGCACATTTCCCCTATACCTATTTGAGACAATATAACCAGTATCGCTTTTAGTGTAATTAATAGATATAATTATTTAACTCTAGAGGGAGATATATTTTTAGATTAAAACTGTCAAAAACATCATTGATTGGCGATTTACAAATGCTATATTAGTACAAATTTATATTAGTGTTATGTAATATACATTAAGGTCACCATAAAGAGCAATCTTCTCAAAAATTTCATACTCTTTTAAGCCAATCAAAGGCATTTTGTGTGGTTACCATGGATACCTAAAATATTTCCGGAAATATCATCCCACAGGGTTCTGGTCCCGTTAATAATGTTCTAAATAGAATTTTATAAATGCCCCTATCCCACGGGAACTAGAATTCTGTAAGGGAATTTTAATGATCCTTGGATTATATGTAATTAAGGCAGAGTTAGAAAAAAGAAAAAGTTACCTCTAAATATCGTTTTAAATTAATAAAATAGGGCGCCACCAGTAATTTCAGGTCACTGGACCTCTGTATGGACTCTTTCTCCGGTTGCGTGGGGACGAGGGCCTCCTAAGAGTGGAAAAAACAGTACGAAAAATAAAAATGCCTTACCATTCGGGCTTATGACGTTTTCGAGACGTCCAGGCCCCGTCGCGGTACAATCACTTAGTATCAAGAGCTCGGTCCCAACTTCAACCAGTTTCGCAGTCAAACACCACAACTACTATCAACCTCAAACAAAGATAAACAACACGATCCCAGGCTTTGAGGACAAAACAAAGGAAATGCGTCACCAGACAGCCTCTAACCGAACTCTCGAGTGTGACCGGTAACACCAAATAAATTAAATTGTAAAACGATATACGTGATAAACAATAAACGTGATAATTAATTATTGCTATTTTTACTTATTATTCTCATAATCTCAATCTGACGTTAAAAAAATCTGACAGCTGAATCTGTCATGCGGCTGGCTCTGCCTACCGCGTGATCATGAAACTCGAAACGGCTCGCCGCGGTTCCGCTGAAAGCCGAAAATACAACAGTACCCTGCTGGGACCCGATTCTTGAAACAATGAGAATTTTTTCCCCGACGAAAATGACGTCATTTCTCATGAGAACCTTCTTTTGTCATTCTTGAAAGTTCTCCTGAGAATTTTTTGTCACAAAACTCCGAGAAATTATTCCCGTCCTTCTTTCATGGAGAACTAGTAAATTCGTAAGGGAAAATTAGTGTTTCTAACCTCACTTTTTATATGTTTATTCTTTGACTGCTGTGCGACGTTCTGTGTGTGTTTGAGTTTGTGTAGGTAATGTGTAATTTGAAGATAATAATAATATAAATTGTTTATATTAATATCATTGTGATAAAAACAAACATAGAAGACGAAGACGCTCAATATTTGCAGTTATTGTTATTTTTACAACTGGAAGAAGCTGAAGAAGCAGCCCTACAACCAAGACAACGAATGGTTAAATTTGATCCATATGTTTCACTTTCGGAACGCCTTTTCATTAAACATTTCAGACTATCTAAACAATTAGTCAGATATTTAGTAGAGCTTTGCGATGAATATCTTACACCACCTACTAGAGAATCTTCAATAGATAAAATAACAAAAGTAAGATTCTTTTGTAGATGCTTCCTTGCAAATTATTTATTCATACCAACCTCATTATTTAAAGGTTCTAGTAGCACTCAATTTTTTTGCAAATGGGAGCTATCAAAGCAATATCGGTAGCAACAGATACTGCAGTGGGTTATTAAGCCAAGCGTTTTATTTTATTTATATATATTTGTTTATTTAATTCTGGTTCACCTTCTAATGCAGCAATTAATTCCCTTTTTGAGGTTCGGTTACAAATTGCCGTTTGTTCTCCTTGTTCTCCATATTTTAACATAATTCTTTATTGCACGGATCACACTTAATTTCTATTGTTTACAAATAATAATTTAATTGACCTAAACGCAAAAAATTTACAGAAAACAGTCACAAATACTTAAGTAAAATGAATAAAAGCTGGACACTTCATAACATGACAACTGTCAAATACCATGCGTGACAAGAATCTTCATTTTTCAGCGAAGAAGTATACCTAGGACACTCGTATTAACTAAATGTATATGCTTAAGTAAATAAATACATTTTCAAACAATTCGGTTAACTACAAATTCGAGAAAACTTGGATTTTCTCAACATGGAGAAAAATCTTTTGGATTGTGCTAAACAGATTTTCAATTCCACTCCCAGAAAAGTACCCCAATTTTGGACCAGTTTCAAGAGTTTCATAGCTTTGACCGAAAATTTTTAATTCTTCTGACCCACTGTGGCCTGGGGTAGTTTTTCCTCCACTCGGAGCAAGTTTAGGACAAACCCGGTCAGACCTTTTGTAGGAAAAAGTACATAATAACTGGACTAATATGCCTGCCATGGCTTTAATTCAAATATACGGGGAAAAGATTTTCGCTTATCAATATGGGAGAGGGAATAATACACTCATACTTTATTTTACAACGAATCCAGCTCTGGTGTTCAATATTTGATTTATATTTGCTGCGGCTGAGAAATACATTAAAACTCCATAGTAAATTTACAGTGCGAAATTAGCAAACATCATATATGTCAGAATAAAAATATATTTCCTATAGTTATGTGAGAATACGTTCACCATCTAATACCCTTTTTACGTAAGTGGTTGTATTAACGAAGGTCTTTTGTCGTGAGATTCTGTTTGTTGATACCCCAGGATATTCCGTTGAAGTGGCTATAGAAATATGAATTATGATTCCAATTTGCACTCCATACTGGACCGGTAAACTTGAGTGTTGGACGAGTATGGTAAAGGATTTTCAAGACAAATTTTACGATTCCACTTTAAATTTTTTAACTTTAATGGAAAACACCAAATTTAAGACCACCATAGTGTCATGTGGGTTCATTTAAATATAACTTAATTGAATAATTCGCGGACACAAAATTACTTATTAGCTGTTCCAGATGTATTTAATTTAACTGATGATTAATTGCCAAATAATTGTCGTCCGTGAAAGAACATTTTCGAGAAGTAGATATAACCTGTATAGTCCAGTCGATAAAAGAGGTGTAGAGTGCTTGAGCAGGGACCTAAGCGAATCCCTTAGAAAGTTGTTCAGGGTGCTTAGAAGGTGAACATACTAAAAGTCCTGACGCCTAGGAGGTGAGCCGAAGGGGGAGGGGCGTCGTAGGGAAAAATTTCTTTAACGAAATTATCTGAAGCACTTAAAGAAAATTTTACTTTGAAGAAAATTTGGGTAGTGACCATATTGATGACCATATTTCAGATGGAAGCGACGTGGATAACCAAAATACCATTGGAGTTAAGCTGGAATCTAGCACGTCTTCATCTCAAGTAGTGACTGATCCAGAACCTAGCACGTCTTTGTCTCAAGTACTGACTGAACAGCAAAAGCTAATTTCTTCAAAGTTTCAAAGAGAGTAGTCGCAAAAGAGAATCTTCTACTTCAAGCAACAAAAATGTCACGAACGTCAAAAAAAAAGTTTCCTTCGGCCCAAATTGGTGATACCGTAAGAATTCAAGTCCCTCATGTCGACCGTGGTCGGTCAGACCCTCGAAATGTATTAGCGGTTGTTGTTGGAATAGAGGATTCAGGATTTTATAAATTAGCAAAGAAAAATGGTACCTTCTTGGTAACAGCTAAATGGTAACAGCTTTTCACCCGTAATCAGTTCGTAATCTGTAAAGAAAAGTTACTTTCCATGGATGAGGCTTCGATTCAAGAAATGTCGCTATGTTCGCCGGCTAAATGCAGCTGTAAAAGCAAAGGCCTTTTGTGCAATTCGAAGTGTCATAGTAGTTTAGGTTGTTGCAATAAATAAGATAAATAATGTCATACATTTTCTTGGTTGATGTGGTAAAATGAATGTGTATGTTTATTATATTGACATTATTTTAGTTGTGTTTCGTGATTTGCAATGTTCTACTGTTTGTTTTAAGTTCAACAATTTCCTTAAGATTATTGGAAAACTTTTCCCATATTACCTATAGTTTTATTTTTGTTTTCCTTTATTAAAAAAATGTTTCTTTTCAACGTACACCGTGAGTACATGCTGAATGTCGACATTCACCGGTGTAAGTTAGAAATAATGATATTTCACCGATATTTCGGGTATATGCCAAGCAACCTAAAGAATGTTGACATTCACCGGATTTCGGTGTTCCACAGTAACATATAATGTATTGGAAATATATTAAATGTATACATAATTGCACTATTTACAGTACTGGCATGGTTAATTATTAATGGGTGCTGTAGTACTTCTTCAATTCAATAGTAGATGTTATTCGAGTTCGGTGTTTACGAGTAAAATAGAAGCATTACTAGTACAAATAAATTTAATTAATGCTGCAGCTACTGTATTTACAATGAGAACGCATTAACCCGCTAAATCATAGCATGTCTATAAACTGAAATATAATGGCAATGGACTGGTAGTTGTATTATAATTCTACTTGTGCAAACAAGATGTCAATGATATATTATGCTATTAACAGCGACGGCCTTTTAGACAAATTGTGTTCAAACAAGATGAATAGATTAGATATATTCAGTGTTTGTACTTTTTTCCTGTTTGTAGGACTCTTTCCACCATCTATGTCTACCTTATGTTTACTAACTAATACCAATATATTTTGTGGTAGAATCCACATTTATTATTCTTTCATATCATCAATTGTTCCCCAATTGCTTGGATGATGTTGTAGTAAAATTATCATAGTAATCCGTAATCAATTCCCGTACTCTATCGACTGAACATAGATCGTTCAGTTCCTCTCTACTAATATAGACCAATATACCTATGTAATGACCAGTAACACAGCTATAAATTAATACATTTTGTAACGTCAAAAAAAAGAAAAGTGGTTTTGACATTTAAACAATATTAAAAATCTGTTGTCCATCTGCATAATGCGGCGTTAAGACTGCTGTATTACCATCTACGCAGTCGTAAGGTATAGATAAGACACCAGTGTTGCCCTATGCTCCGGGGGATATTGAGTCAGTTGTGTTGAATGAGAGTTCCCGATTGTACTGGAACTGTTCATTCCCCATCATCATGCAAATACAAGCTAATAAGCCTAACGTAGCCCTCCTCAACTACCAACTTAAGACGAAGTTCGTAATAGAGGTTTCGGATTCGGCCGAAAAAAACATCATCTTGAAAGAGAGGGGGAACGGACAAACTATCGAGATTTACACTCCGTATGCTGTATGGTTCTTATTATTTGGCTCTCTAGGAGGTATGCGACAATAATTGCTCTCAGAATTAAGAACCATCCCATCATGCCGTCAATCGGCAGAGGTCATCGCTGGGAGGAAGGAGGCTGTCATATTTGGCTCGTTGCATTTACTCAGAATACATGATTTGTGGCCTTAATGACCTCTTACACCGCGGACGTGGGGAGTGGTCGTTGAGTAACGAGTCTGGCGAGACTTGTCGGAACTCTGGACCAGTCGGAAGCCAGGGGACTGACCAGCACAAAAAAAAGAGGTAAAGAGAAGCTAGACCTTACTAATAAGTTCCTTACAACTGTTTGAATTTATTTAGTTTTCCAAGATATTTTGTAGTTTTTAATAGTGGGACTATCTGCAAGTAAAGACAACCGGTGATACGGTATGCTTATATTATCATTTTTTTCATATCCCATCACAAGCTTGTAAGAAGTTATCTGTATTTAATTTTATATAGGTTACGGAATTTAATATATAAATGATGTTACAGTTAATATACTAAAGTTTTTTTTACAAGAAGTACTACTTTATTACGGATTACGCGACATTGTATGCATAATTTTTTTCTGACATTAATACCGTAATTAATACGTGAGTGTGCTTGTGTACAAAATAGTGTGCCTAAAATATTCAGATTAACTTGACTTCTCAGTCGCCAAATAAGAAAACACTGGATAGCTAATTTTTTAAAACAAAATTATATCGTGGTGGTTAGATTCATAAAATTGTTAATTAATTGTAAAACAAAAGTTAGTGTCACTTTAAGCGAAACCGGAACTTAAAAAAATCACTTGTAACCCAAATTTAAGTAAATTTTCATCAAAACTAAAGGAGAAATGGGGGTTACCATGCTCCTGTTACACTTGGTATAAGATATGTGTAAGTATATAAACTTATATAAGTACGTCAAATTTTTTTGGATCGCTGAACATGAATCTGACCTTAGCTGACAGAAAGAACGCTCGGAGCTCGTTTATTTTTGAAAAATAATTAAAATTTTGGCACCATTTTCGGTTTCTCGCCTATATCTCAAAAACTATGTTTTATTGAAAAGACAGTTCTATACAATATTAAAGTAGAAAAAATTTCATATATTTTTATATCTCAATCTCAGTACAAATAAAGCTCCAGGTTATGATCTAATAACTGCATAAATACTTAAGGAGTTGCCCCGCAAAGGCATCATGAAACGGACGCATCTCTTCAATGCAGCACTACGACTCCGATACGTGCCAATACAGTGGAAGATTGCTGAAGTAATAATGATTCCCAAACCTGGCAAACCTCCTGAAAATAGAACATCATACCGACCAATTTCGTTACTGCCGATTATATCCAAACTGTTAGAAAAGCTCCTTTTGCAGAGACTTAAACCAATCATAGACGAAAAGCAGCTTATTCCGTCTCACCAGTTTGGATTCCGTAATAAGCATTCAACTATGGATCAAGTGCATCGAATTACCGATGTAATTGAGAGATCACTAGAAGAGAAAAAGATCTGCGCAACGATATTCCTAGATGTGGCCCAAGCATTCGACCGAGTGTGGCATCAGGGCCTGGAATATAAACTAGAAAAATATTTGCCACGAAAAATGAGCCAAATTCTTCAGTCATACATTACTGAACGCCACTTCAGAGTTAAATATGGAGAAGAATATTCTGACCTCAAGAAGATTTGTGCTGAAGTACCTCAGGGCAGTGTCCTTGGACCTGTTCTCTACCTGCTGTACACCAACGACATCCCACAAAGCGACGGAGTAGTCACGGCAACATTCGCCGACGACACTGCTCTGCTTGCTACTGACCAAGAGATACAGTCAGCCACGAACAGACTCCAAATAGCTGTCAACAATGTCACCACTTTGACAAAGAAATAGCGCATCAAACTAAATGAGGCGAAATCGATTCACGTCAATTTCACCAACAAGAAATATGACTATACTCCAGTGATTGTCAACCAGGAAACAATCCCACATGCCAACGAAGCAAAGTATCTAGGCATGACCCTAGATGCAAAACTTCGATGGAAAACACATGTGAAGAAGAAACGTGAACAATTAAACCTCAAATTCAGACAAATGTATTGGCTCCTTGGACGTCACTCTGAGTTGTCAATACACAACAAATTGATTATCTACAAGCAAATTCTGAAGCCCGTATGGACTTATGGCATCCAACTCTGGGGATGCACTAAGAAATCCAACATCAAATTAATTCTAAAGTTCCAGAATAAAGTACTTCGAAGCATCGTCAAAGCACCGTGGTACATTCGGAATGAAGACATCCATCGTGACCTGAATATGCCTATGGTTGAAGATGAGATTAAGAGGTTTGCAGGCAAACATCAGAAGAGGCTAGAAAACCACAAAAACGTCAAAGTGATATCACTACTGGACAACAACGGACTTGTTCGAATTAGTGTAGTGACAGTGAAAGTGCCTAGATTTCTAAGCATGATATGTCTCATCATATGAACCAAGTGATTAGTGTTATGTGGAGTGTGTCACTGGATACTTATCTACTGAACAGCTAAAGTCTAGTTATTAGGAAAAAATTGTTAGATAGATTTAATCTAGTCACAATGATCAACGTCCCTAGGGCGTTTTCTATTAAAAAAAAATATATATTTTTATTATATTTTATTTGTTTTTATCGCCGCAATCATTCCGCCGCTAGAGTGCGTTGTAAAATGGTCAAAATCCAAAGAAGTGACAAAAATGCAAATTCGATATAGCGCATAGTTTTTGATATACTTATCGGCAAGAACTAAATTTTATTTTTTTTTTCAAAAAAGGGGTTCCGCGCAACTTCTGTCAGCAAAGTTCAGATTCATATTCAGCGATCCAAAAAACATAATGGGTGAGAAAATGACGACTATGGCAAGACTTTCCCATATTTGCTTTTCCTTTTCCTAATATGCCTAACCAAATAGCCACAGGATCGGACAAGATCAAAATATGAAAAAACGTTTTTTTTTAATAAAAAATACTATAAACTTATTGTATGTGAAAGTATCTTAGTGCGCACTGTATAATATAATATAGCAACTAAATGCAAATTCAAAACATGCTTTTAACCGTTGTCTGAAGGATTCTCCAAATGAGCGGTTTAACTTTGAAAGTTAATTACAGAACGTGAATCATAGAACAATATGCACACGTAAAATCGGTTGAAATACAGTTTATAACCATAGGCCAAGCTACAGAGGTTTTTTAGGGCAATTAAAAAATAATAGGTTACGAACTGTGCAGAGTTTTAAAGTATAATACAGAGATTAAACCGTATAAAAATTACACAGCCAGTTGTTGTTTATAACAATATGACGTCCGAAAGTTGTGAAAACTGTAAAAAAGTTGTAGAGAATTGAATAACCTACAAAATGAGCCCTACAGGAACCAAAGGGCTAAAAAAATTATTGGCGATTGTAGCAAAACTATCCGTCCGACAGATACAGATTTTTGCACAAATAACTTAGTTACTAAGTTACTATTACGCGCAACGCGGACGCCGTAGTTTGGGATTATAGAAGTTACGAATTTTCAATTAAACACTCCTTTTTCGCGAGTGTTTCCGTCTTTCTCGCCTTAAAATGCAGCTAGAGAGTTCCGCTAAAGCTTATTTTGTAGTTACTTGTCTACAATATCTGTATTGTAGTCAAAACGATTGCACTTGTAACTAGTTATGAACTACAGTCTAGTCTAGTCTATGTATTATACTTTAAAATCCTACACAGTTCGTTACCAATTATTTTTTAGTGCCCTAAAAAACCTATGTAGCTTGGCCTACCAGACTAGATAGAGCAAGTATGGGCAACCTTTGCTTAGCCGAGGGCGTAATTTCGGGACTTAATCAGGTCGCGGGCCGTTGGCAAGTAACAAGTAGGTAGTAGTGAATGAAAATGACACAGAAATTCACACATTTTTTTATTTACTCAATACTGAGGTTAATACCAGTAGTACATAGGCGCAAAATGTTTTCTAAATTAACATCTGTACGTACGTAAGTACGATGCTTGTTTTTATTACTTTTCATGATTGAAAAAAGCTGCTCACATTTATACGTGTTTCCGAATGTGGAAATTATTTTTCGAGCGAAAACTCTGGTATCCAAGTATCCACACCTCAAAGTATCCACACCTCAAAAGGTGTGGATACTTTTCATCGGAAAGGTATGATCTGTAAAATTCGCTCAGTTCCACATCATCAAATTTAGACTTCAAATATGAGTCTTGAAGCTCGCTTGATCAACTCCATTTGTAGGTGGAGCGGAACATCTTCCACATTACACTTACAAGGATATGCAAGAATATTGAAAGTCCTATCCATATTCTTAAAATCGGAAATTCGATCAGTGAATTGCTCTGGCAGTCAGTTCATCAGCATAGCGACCGTATTCATTATTTTCTTGACTGGATAATGTTAAAACATGAATCAGTTTTTACTTCTCATTTGTGTTTCCCACACGCGAATTTTGTTTTGAAAAGCTTTAAGATGATTTAACGGCTGATTTACCAATTGCCCTTGTTTTTTTAAGCTTCAAGTTCAGGTCGTTTAAGTGTCCCGTGATGTATACCAGGAAAGCCAAGTCACAAAGCCAAGTTTGATTTTGAAATTTGCGACAAAGTTTTCTCTTTCATTACCATAAAATCAGCTTTCTGGCATTTTACGTTTGCTTAGCTAACTTACTTCGCAATAATATGCCTCAGCATTTTATTCTGTAGAGAGTTCATCCAAAAATGCTTTAAACTGGCATTGGTTAAGACCCCGGGATCTAATGAAATTAATGTTATTTACATCCATAATAATCTTCAGTCGAATGGACTTAGAGCACAAGTTTTGTTGGTGAATTAAGCAATGCAGAATTAATAAATCACATTCTTGCACATTCATAGCGGTTGCTCTTTCCTTCAGAATTCCGATAAAACCATTTCCTGAACCGACCACACACTCAAGTAGTGGTCCCTTGTAGCGGCCGTAAAGCCAGTAATTTCTCTGTCACTGCAAATTCTTCATCAACACCTCGTATAAAAGTAGCTAACTGGGCTCTCAGATAAATCTGTATTCTCATTCAAAGCAATCGAAAATGCTTGAAAATCAGCCCATCTATCGATCAATGTTTTTTTGATATCGCTAGTCATCATATCTATACGTCGAACAACAGTACGTCGCGGTAAACTCACTTTCTCAAACTCATTCTTCTTTTTTGGACAAAAAAGTTTTGCAACATCTACTAGGCCATCTTTAACAAACTATCCCTCAGAAAATGACTTCGATGTTTTCGCTATTTTGGAACTAATTATAAAACTAGATTTCACAACATTGTCAAGATTTGATTTTTGCGAATGGAACATTTGTTGCTATTTCCCTAAATCGGCAATGAGTTTTTTAATTCCATCTTTTCTTAACTGCTCTAGGAGTAAATTATATTGAGCAAAATGCTTGCTGTAGTAATGCCGCTTCATATTGTATTATTTTAAAACAGAAATTGTTTCATTGCACAACGAACACAGCCTTCGATCACGTATATTAATATTCAAGATAATATTAACATAATATTAGATTGTCGACTATTCAATCCAAAATTTTATTGTGTGGCGTAAAACATTATTAGAGAAGCAATAACACTAATATACAACAGTAATCACCATTTTACCTACAGAATAACATAATCTGTACAAATACGGACAAATAAGCATGCCTATTTATTGCCCAAAATAAAATAGGTAGGTATCCATTTAAGTATTAGAAAATGTAAGTTCTGATAAACATGGGATGGCCACAATATTTACTTCTGTCTTCAAGCGAATCCATAAATACAAGATGTCATTTCTGAACCGCCAGGTGACGGGTGTGATACTTATTGATCAAAAAGTACTTTCCGAACCGGGACCGGAACATTTTATTTAATATTTATCAGCAAACTATCGTTCAGAAACACATATTTACCGTTCATGCATTATTCACATATCCTGGTTTTGGAATATAATGATTGTTTATCAGGTATGTTAGGTAGACGTAGAAGAAACTAACATGAACGTAGTGACAGGTTCTCTATACATAATACATAATGATATAATTTAGAAATATTGACGGGGCGAACTGAAGCTTTCGCGCTGACACATTGACGAAAGATCATTATTATTATTGGCTTAATCTCATTTATAAAGAAATATGAAATTAAGAAATATTAAATTACCAGTAAACATTTAAGGAAGAATCAGTACATGTCAGTATCAACTCCTCGTAATCGTTTTCTTATTTCCAAGTTCCTATTGTTTAACCCCACAAGGAAAATAAATATAGTGCACATCAAATAAGATACATATTAGTATTTCAAATAATGTAAATAAAAATGTTTGTCTGAACTTAAACAAAATAATTTATGCAAATCGAAAGGTCTAAATGTACCACCACCAGTAATGGTGAAATTGAAGTAATGCCCAATACAAAATACTTAAATAAAAGGCATCTTTTTAAATTGATTTCCCTGATATGTAATCGAACTATGGAATCTAATACAAATATTTCTATCATGCTATTGATTTCATAATATATTACTTAACAAGTTATAAGGGCACACTACATACCAGTGGAATAAATTACCAATAAATTACAAGTTTTTCAAGTATATTTTATAGAAATAATAAAAATTATTCTTTCGCCACTTGGTCCGTATAATAAGTGGTACTGTCCCGAATCCAAATATATTTTATTAACTTCCAAACACAAGTTACAACTGTTTACAGTGATAAATCACTACTGAACACTTTTGATTACTTATTACTTGGTCTTGTCTCTAAGAGCATTTAAACTAAACTGACTAATGTAGCGATCGGCTGACCCCTAATATAATACTATTTTCAAGGTTCTGGAAAGTTCTAGAAGCTTCTTGATTATTCCATCCCATTTTAGATTATTCTCAATTAGTCCATCCTATTCTAGATTGTATGCAAGGCGTCTTCGAGAGTTCTACAGGGGGTAGTCCACATGTTCTTATACCGCAACTATTAATGGGGGCACGCAGCATATCTTGTCTCTAAGAGCATTTAAACTAACCTGACTAATGTAGCGATCGGCTGGCCCCTAATATAATACTATTTTCAAGGTTCTGGAAAGTTCTAGAAGTTTCTTGATTATTCCATCCCATTTTAGATTATTCTCAATTATTCCATCCTATTCTAGATTGTAAGCAAGGCATCTACAAGAGTTCTACAGGGGGTAGTCCACATGTTCTTATACCTCAACTATTCTAAATAGGGCCCGGAGCATATCTCGAAGTCCTAGAGGGTTGATACTTCGCCCCTGGGGAGTTGTGACATAATCAATATGTCCCCCGGGTGCGATTATATATGTCCCCCGGGTGCGATAGTCGGGTGCGGTGTTATCAGATTGTGCAGTTTGTCTCTCGATCTAGGGAATTTTTAATATATCGTACACAGTCGCTTCTGATGATTCCGTAACCTTGAGAGAACATTGTTGCGGAAAATTTTAACTTTAAATATATATTTTTTAATATCAGTTCATCTTCGTGCTTATTTATTTGGTCAATATTATAAGTTGTATGGGTATTAGGATTTTTTAATCTTATTTCCTTTTCTACAACGCTATAAATCGGAGGACATAATAGAGCATAATTATATTTTGTTGTTTATGATAATATAAATTGCAAATTTTCAAGTTAGTCTCATTTATTTTGGTAATGAGTAAGAAATGTGTAGTTTACATAATCGTTTTAAAGCTATTATTCACCTTCATTTACAACATTTACTTCAGTCCCTTTTTCGATATCTTCTACATTAAGTCGTCCACGTCGAGTGCAAAAAAGGTGTTGATTTTTTTACTTCCCGCGGTCTTTCAGTTTTCTGTGTCATCGATAGTTGAGATAGAGCAACTGTTAAGGGGTCAGAAGATAGCAAATTCATTCTAATTTCATTTGGGTATCACCACAAGGATGAAAGCTAAACGGCTCTTACGCTACGCTTGTTCCAGTAGGTCCATATGAACGCTTCTCAAGGATTCCAGGACTTCCACACCCTCGAATGCCAGGATGCCGGCACGGGAGAGTTGGAAAAATTTTATCTTGTTCAGCACATCAAGTAGAACACATATCGACGCTTAAGAAACAATACCTCTTATCTCCAAAATAACAATTTTACAGGAACCACAAAAAACATATTAACTTAACATAAAGTTTAAATTTAAGTGATTGGTCTTTTGTTTTTATATATTTTGAATTAAAACATACCTTTTTTAACTATAATCAAAGGTTGTAACTTTGATTTAATTTTTCATTTTTAAAAGGAGATACGGGATATTATTTTTTTTAATAGGTTACATAATATAATGATACGAGGTATTAACATAAAAAAATAAAAACGACAAAGATAATGCTGTCTATTAAAACAATATATGTTTTAACACAAATTTAAAGACAATTTTACTTTATAGAATACAAACAAAATCTGAAATAACTGACGAGAATAATCTACTGATGTGGGAGGCTGTCATAAAAATGGTGACATTCTTTCGGCAAAACTTCTATTAGTTGTTGGAGGTGTTGCCATTTGGTGTTTTTTTATTTTTATCGGATTTTTATACAATTCCGACGGCACAAAATTCGGGTTTCCCAGTTTTCTTAATCGTTGAGGCAAATCCTTGTAGTTGTCAGAAAAAACGAACTTCTACATAATTTTTTCTACAATCGCCTCAATAGTAGACTTTTGCGCTTTCAATTCTCAACGCAAAGTACGCCATTTCCGATGATGACATAATTGTCATCCATTGCCGCTTTAAAGCGGCAATAGTGTCAATTCCCGCTCGCTTCTATATTATAAAATCCTTAGCAGGCGCTTGTCATTCAAAAATGACACATGAGAAATGTAGCTAACAAAAAAACTTATAAAAATCGGCTTCGCGTCGCGCGGTAAATTTCTTTCGCAAGCGGCAATGCAGTACTTTGCGCTCTTAACACACAAATAACTATTACCTTCTGGTAAATATTTTAGACATCGTATTTCATTGGACAGTGAGTAAACCTGGCCTGATTGATGAACAAAGTTTATTGCTCGCATAATCTGAAAAAAAATCAAATGACAGGTATTTCACGTCATAAGGCCGTGGATGTTGTCGTGCAGCAATATAATCTGAAGAAAGATGAATGACTCTGTTTTTTACTGATTTTCAATCATTACATGTATAGAGTCACACTCCATCTGACTATGGCCACGTTCTAAATACTTTTGTTCTATTATAATGTTTTTATTTATTGAGAACATGAGTAAGGCACTTGAAATCACAGAATTTCTATTTTGGTATGTGCAACCATCAGTCCAAATCACAATAGATTTTCCAGAATCCTTGTGTTTATTGAGGTAATCCATCAGGCAGCTACTAAAAACGGAGGCTACGAGCTCACCTTCCGATTTATTCCACCAGTAGCAGGTAGCATCGTGTGTAGCTAAATTAAATATTGTGTAGTTGTGAACGCAGAGCTTAGTTTTATACTATAAGGCACTCGCATTAAAAAAGGGCGCCAACTTAACAGCCTGTACATCTGCAGTTAGTACAATGCATTGACCTTCTTCAGCTTTCTTCTTATCATTATTTTTTTCAAGTCTTGCTAGTTCTTTTCGAACGAGGTGGATTTTATGTTCTTATTCTTTCAAATTTTCAATATTGTATTTTATGCAGATGTCACATACATCTTTCTTGGAGTGGGATATAGAGATGTTTTTTTCTGATCAAATCGGTATCAAATACTTGCCTACATAAATATGATATTGGTTTCTCTTTGCAGTATTCTACATAGTGATTAAAAAATTGCGTCATCGTGGTAAATATTGGTTCCAAGTATAGTTTATTAGTCTGTTTCCGGCAATAATGAGATAATTTAATGCGGTAATTTTGCGATTGATTCCAAGTAGATTATCAGATTATCTTTTTGTTCCTTCTTTTTAGTTTTTCTTAAGGTTTCACTTCTCTATGCCTTTCTATTCTCGACTCATGTGAATTCCAGCATTATCTTTTTTTTCAGTAACCCAGCTCCTAACTGACCATTAACTAAATCAAAGTTGTTTAAGAAAGTTTCCTTGCAGACATGTCTGCTTGTTCCCCCACATTTTAAATGGTTAATCAAAGATGTACTTCTTCTGGAATTATTTTCTTCCGTCCTTTTTCTTGTAGCAACATGGCACTTAACTATGGATGAGATAAAATCTTTTCTCTGCTCCCAATCCATATCATTCCAAAAGCTTTCATGTTGTGCCACTCTTTCCTCTTCTTTTACTTCATGACAGAACCTTTTACCAGATTTCTTACACATTTCCGAATTACAGATCCTCTTAATTTTTCTTGCATTTCTTATTGTGTCATGGAAAACTTTGTTGGTGTTTCTGGGTCTTCTATACCCTACGTATTGGTGTCCTTTAATTCTCAATTTTCTGTTCTTATTAACTGTCCAATCTTTCTATAGAGCCTTATTTTTTCTTTTAAGCTTGGGTTTAGGGCCTTGGGGCTTGGATATACCTGACATTCGGTGCTTTCATAGACATATTAATACAGGGAGACCCAACGGTTCATTCATAAAACCCTGGAAGAGCCGATCTATTATTGTTCTAAAAACTGCAATGAGTGTGAGAGAGAAAATGGAGGCAGGTATCCTAACGCCGCTTCGTGTGATCAGAATCCATCCAGTGGCATATCTACTTATCTTTAATGAATGAGTTAGGGTAAACTGCATAGTTACATAAGAAAAATACTGAATACCCTGTATCCGAACGTTGCAATAAATGAAATGAAAATAGAAAACATTCAGAGCATAGTTTAATTATTCGTGTACATAATAGTTAGTAACTGCAATGAAACTTCGTCATGTGTTTTGTAGAAATTTATTTATAATTTTAATGCAAACAGTACAGTTATTGGACGTATTTGTTAGTTAGTGGACGGTTTAATATTAGTTATTGGACACATTGTAAATAATTTAAATTCTATAAAAAAAGACACTGTAATAGGTGTCTGACAACGTAGTAAAAATTTTCCTTGCGTGTTTGTTGAAACAGCTCATAAAGTCTGTCTATTCTTTCTTTCTCTTCCTCCTCGTTGTAAATTTTTTCATCGTCAAATTCACATTTCATTCATATTCAATGTCGCTGTCTTCATTCTATGAAATCTCATCATTTTCTGTATTGTAGCATATGTGACATAGACATGTCATCACCTTCTTCTGGAATGTGAACATGGTGTTTAGGGGGAACACAGCATTTGTGTCAATATTGCTTACATCTGTCATATAATAAAATTACATCGTATATTTAAGAATTTGAATCATACATCAAATTAACTTATTATAAAGTTACTCAGCTATTATAAGCTATTACTCGACCTATTATAAATGCAACAATCCTAATAATATGAGTGCTGTATTTAAACTAAGAAATAGAAAAACATCTAAATTTTTCATTAGAAGAATATAAGAAAATACTATTAACTAAAGCTCAACCAGCTCAAGCCAGTGGTTTCTGCTTTCTGGATCTTTGGGAAACCTTATTAATTAGATTTTTTAAATTATAATATGAATTTAATTGGAGATGAAAATGGTATTTTGCATCACCAGAATAAAAATAATTTTAAATAAATATCGCACACTGATTACGTACTATATAAATTACATAATAAAAATTAATGAAATAAGTATTGATTAATTATTACAGCAATAAAAAATGTTCATTTTTGGTTTCAACGCCGCCCCTGGCCAAGTCAAGCCATTACAGCTTGTAGATAACCTTAAAAATACTTATATTACCTACCGATGAAAAGTAACATTTTCCGGACTTAGATGATCCACCCTTTTACAAACTATACAAGAATTCACCATAGTTACACACTTATTGTTCACCTGAATCGCAATAAATACAAAGATTCGTAGAACACACTAAAAAAAACACAAATACAAGCTGTAGCGTTGCGGCAACCTCGCAAATTTGTTTCCATTGATAAATAAACATTGTACTAAAACTCGAGTAAAATTCATCAAACGACGTTGCCGTTGTTGAGATTTATATCTCAAGGCACAGTACATTTTCGGTTGTCTATGGTTTTCACCATATATTATTAACGCAATAAGGCAATAGAATAGATTACTTTTACCAAGAAGCTGTTTTAAATAACATTTTACTATTAAAATGAATCAGATTCGTTGAAATTGTCAAATTATTTGAGCATCTTTTACGGTATTCAAAGACCTCAAGGGAATTTCACAGTAAGCCTGGCAAACGTACCGTTTGGGAGAAAAAGACGGACGACAAGGATGGAATGATCTTGGATCGGCCAAAAACGTAAACAATTCTGTCTCTTGTATTAATACGTCTATGGGTGCTTTTAACTGAATGTCAGATGTCACGTATACTACTATCGTTTTGATCGGAGATGAGTTTAACGAGTCTGGATAGTGGTAGTAAATCTTCAGGATCACTATCATATTCTTGAATATTACTAACATCTGGTACCGTCCGTTGAATATTAGATATAACTTGTATATTGGCAATATTCCCATCGGTGGTAACCGCTTGGTTGCATTCATCAAAATACGTTTCTTTATCAGGTATAACTTCTTGTATATTATTGATGTTTTGATCACCTTGAGTATTTCCGGCATCCGGTACTGCTGTCAATTGAATATTACATACTTCTATATTAGCAATGTGTTCATCAGTGGTAACCACTTGGTTGAATTCATCTAAATCCATTTTTTCATGCTGTTTATTTTGTCCAAATACACCCTGACTGACATAATCCCCTATCGATAATCCTAACTCCATGCCATTCCAAATTTTTTTATCCATTTCTAGAATTGATGGGTTCTCTGTTATTGAAATCTGTCCCTCAAATGTTTTAATCTTGAGTGTTTTTCCTAGAAACAAATAATTATTGTTGTTTTGATTCAGAGAACACGATCAAATACATATTATCACATTGACCAGTATAAGATATTTGGTATTTTGTCACAATCGACCAGAAAATATGCCGTTAAACAATAATTTTTCAACTGGAAAATAGCATTTTAGCGATTATAAAAAATTACTATTTTAAGCACTCACGAAGTGATAAAAAACAAAATGCTAAACATTAAAATTAAAGTTTGACATACGCCACTGATACTGTGTCGATTGTAAAAAAATATTGTTGTATCCTGCATGCCCAGAAAGCGCCTAAACACGCCTCATAGGCTTCTGCCTGTTCGGTATGTTGCTAATCATAATAATGCAGTAATAATATGATATTTTGGGAAAATAGTACCTTGCAATTTCACTCCATATTCATTTGTCCTAGAAGCCTCCACAATTTCGTCATCATTAAACATGTTATCATCGTCTTCTTGATCCATTTTTATCACTTTTACACTTATAAACTTTAAAAAAAACAATGCAAACGTGTCGACCACAGCTGTTCGATTTAGACTGGCAAAATAACTCGTATGTCCGTTCCGCGTGCAAACCATTCCCGCCAAAATAGCACGTATCTCCACACTTTTTAACGGTTATGGAGATACGAGTTATTTTGTTATTCCGCCTTATACGAGGTATTTTTTCATGTAGTTTTTAAAGTTCCCTACCAAAGTGTAAAACGGGACCCTATTACTAAGACTCCGCTGTCCGTCTGTCCGTCTATCCGTCTGTCACCTGACCAGGCTGTATCTCATGAACGGTGATAGTTAGACAGTTGAAATTTTCACAGATGATGTATTTCTACTGCCGCTATAACAACTAATACTAAAAACTGAATAAAATAAATATTTAAGGGGGCTCGCATATAATAAATGGATGATATGCTAATGTATGATAATAAATGCCGGAGTCGCCGGTCGGACGAAATTAATTAAAAGCTTGTATGATTTTATAAATAATGGTACGGGACCCTTCGTGCGCAAGTCTGACTTGCGCTTGTTTAAAGTATGTATCAGTCTTGGACATACAACCTATTCGGAACAGTTGAATACTAGTTTGTATATTGGTTTAATATATAATAAACTCAAATTCAGTAAAAATGCAGATACGAGGTGTTGTTTCTTAATCGTCGATATGCAAATGTCCAGCCTTACAATAATTACTTCCGGGTTAAAACCTAACATTCCTGGGATAATACCCGCCAATGTCTTTTCTCATCATGAAGCCGGCATAGGACGGCTTAGGACTTGTGATATGTTGTTTTTACACTAAATATATTTCTACCTATTTTCAGATTTACATATATTTTTTTTAAGGGTTTTGGTGAAATTTAACCAAATATGTCTAAGCTATAATATTAATGACGGGTATACTGATGATGGTCCCATTCTCTTTCCCGGCGCAATTTTTGGAAACTGTCGGTGTCAGAATATACTTCGCGCGTCGCGTCGTCCTTTATAAATGTTAGATATGATGTTAAATTGTGATTTACTAATAGTGAAACCATCAGCACACATGTCATATACAAAAGAATATTTTTTTTATTATAACTATTAACAAATAATAACATTCCATAAAATTACTCATAACAAAACTGATCTGAGTCATAAAATGAATCTGATACATCGAGAGTTGATAGCTACAATTTAAGAATTCTGATAAATGGCCTCCACTCCATTTTATTATTTCCATCATTTCATATCCCCGCCTTGTAAATTTATTCCCTAATTCTTCTGAAGTTAAGAAACGAAAAAAGAAATATATTAAGCCGTCATGCTGTGCCTGCCTACAACACGAATACTTAAACTACCCCAGTGGAGCGTTGTCTGATAAGGGGACGACAGATTTTCTTAAAAATTCAACCGTCATATAGCTCCTTCACATAAAAAATGCATTAGACCACTGAAAAATCGCATGTGGAAAACCCGAGATACGTTTTTATTTTTATAGGATATAACTCTAAGCTCCAAACACATTTCTTCCTCAATATAACATTCATATTTATATCACGAATGTGAGAACGGAAATATAGGTGCATAAATGTTCCTTAAGACAGACTTTGCGCTTTACTCATTGCTAAATTATTAAGTATACGAGTTTTATTTATAAAGTATAAATATATATTTGCAGATTTTTCGATGTATTCATCAGTGGCGGCTCGTGCTATATTAAACAGGTAGTGCCAAAACTGGGAAAGACACTTAAAATTTTCAAGGTCACGCGTTTTATATATCTTATATAAAACACGGTTTTTACACGATTTTTACACGGTTTAATTTAGCTTGACCTCGTATATTTGATTATATATCTTTGTTTCAAATTTTGTAACAGCTTTTTTAACTACTTCCCGATGAGATAGAGAGTTGAAACTTGGTAGGTGTATAGTGCTCCGGTGACAATACAATTAATTTTTTTTTTACAAAAAAACAAAACGGCGGATCCAAAATGGTGGTTGGTAGGTGTATAGTGCTCCGGTGAGAATACAATTAATTTTTTTTTTACAAAAAAACAAAACGGCGGATCCAAAATGGTGGATTTTCCTATCCGATTTGTCTCGAACTTGAAACTTTGCGATGTTTAAGGTCACTCCTCGAGTCACTCAATACAATTTTTGACTCAAACTTAAAAAAATTAAAATGGCGGACCCAAAATGGTGGACTACCCTATTTATGAACCGATTTGTCTCAAACTTGAAACTTTGAGGTGTTTTAAGGTCACTCAATAAATCCTCGGCTCAAACTTGATAAGAAAACAAAATGGATGATCCAAAATGACGGACTATTCTATTTATGAACTAATTTGCCTCAAACTTGAAACTTTGCGGTGTTTAGTGTTTAAGGTCCCTTAATACAATTTTTGGCTCCGACTTGAAAAAAACAAAATGGCGGTATATCCTATTTAAGAACCGATTTGTCTTAAACTTGGTACTTTGCGGCGTTTAAGGTCACTGAATACAATTTTTGACTCAATCGTAAAAAACAAAATGACGAATCCAAAATGGCGGACTATCGAATTTATGAACCGAAATCGTGGAAACCGGAAACAGGGGTGTCCCGGATTTTTGATGGTAACTATGCATTGCAACTATCACAGAGAACATATAGTGCGAAGAGCTTCGAAAAATTTAGAATATACGGGGTGTGACAATAGTTTCGCTACGAAAAGTAAAAAAAATCGTGGAAACCGGAAACAGGGGTGTCCCGGATTTTTGATGGTAACTATGCATTGCAACTGTCATAGAGAACATACAGTGCAAAGAGCTTTGAAAAATTTAGAATATACGGGGTGTGACAATAGTTTCGCTACGAAGAGTTAAAACAAACGTGGAAACCGGAAACAGGGGTGTCCCGGATTTTTTATGGTAACCGTGCATTGCTACTGTCATTGAGAACATATAGTGCGGAGAGCTTCGAAAAATTTAGAATATACGGGGTGTGACAACGGTTTCGCTACGAAAAGTAAAAAAAATCGTGGAAACCGGAAACAGGGGTGTCCCGGATTTTTGATGGTAACTATGCATTGCAACTGTCACAGAGAACATATAGTGCGAAGAGCTTCGAAAAATTTAGAATATACGGGGTGTGACAATAGTTTCGCTACGAAAAGTAAAAAAAATCGTGGAAACCGGAAACAGGAGTGTCCCGGATTTTTGTTGGTAACTATGCATTGCAACTGTCATAGAGAACATACAGTGCAAAGAGCTTTGAAAAATTTTGAATATACGGGGTGTGACAATAGTTTCGCTACGAAAAGTTAAAACAAACGTGGAAACCGGAAACAGGGGTGTCCCGGATTTTTTATGGTAACCGTGCATTGCTACTGTCATTGAGAATATATAGTTCGGAGAGCTTCGAAAAATTTAGAATATACGGGGTGTGACAATAGTTTCGCTACGAAAAGTAAAAAAAATCGTGGAAACCGGAAACAGGGGTGTCCCGGATTTTTGATGGTAACTATGCATTGCAACTGTCACAGAGAACATATAGTGCGAAGAGCTTCGAAAAATTTAGAATATACGGGGTGTGACAATAGTTTCGCTACGAAAAGTAAAAAAAATCGTGGAAACCGGAAACAGGGGTGTCCCGGATTTTTGATGGTAACTATGCATTGCAACTGTCATAGAGAACATACAGTGCAAGGAGCTTTGAAAAATTTAGAATATACGGGGTGTGACAATAGTTTCGCTACGAAAAGTTAAAACAAACGTGGAAACCGGAAACAGGGGTGTCCCGGATTTTTTATGGTAACCGTGCATTGCTACTGTCATTGAGAATATATAGTTCGGAGAGCTTCGAAAAATTTAGAATATACGGGGTGTGACAATAGTTTCGCTACGAAAAGTAAAAAAAATCGTGGAAACCGGAAACAGGGGTGTCCCGGATTTTTGATGGTAACTATGCATTGCAACTGTCACAGAGAACATATAGTGCGAAGAGCTTCGAAAAATTTAGAATATACGGGGTGTGACAATAGTTTCGCTACGAAAAGTAAAAAAAATCGTGGAAACCGGAAACAGGGGTGTCCCGGATTTTTGATGGTAACTATGCATTGCAACTGTCATAGAGAACATACAGTGCAAGGAGCTTTGAAAAATTTAGAATATACGGGGTGTGACAATAGTTTCGCTACGAAAAGTTAAAACAAACGTGGAAACCGGAAACAGGGGTGTCCCGGATTTTTTATGGTAACCGTGCATTGCTACTGTCATTGAGAACATATAGTGCGGAGAGCTTCGAAAAATTTAGAATATACGGGGTGTGACAACGGTTTCGCTACGAAAAGTAAAAAAAATCGTGGAAACCGGAAACAGGGGTGTCCCGGATTTTTGATGGTAACTATGCATTGCAACTGTCACAGAGAACATATAGTGCGAAGAGCTTCGAAAAATTTAGAATATACGGGGTGTGACAATAGTTTCGCTACGAAAAGTAAAAAAAATCGTGGAAACCGGAAACAGGGGTGTCCCGGATTTTTGATGGTAACTATGCATTGCAACTGTCATAGAGAACATACAGTGCAAAGAGCTTTGAAAAATTTAGAATATACGGGGTGTGACAATAGTTTCGCTACGAAAAGTTAAAACAAACGTGGAAACCGGAAACAGGGGTGTCCCGGATTTTTTATGGTAACCGTGCATTGCTACTGTCATTGAGAACATATAGTGCGGAGAGCTTCGAAAAATTTAGAATATACGGGGTGTGACAATAGTTTCGCTACGAAAAGTAAAAAAAATCGTGGAAACCGGAAACAGGGGTGTCCCGGATTTTTGATGGTAACTATGCATTGCAACTGTCACAGAGAACATATAGTGCGAAGAGCTTCGAAAAATTTAGAATATACGGGGTGTGACAATAGTTTCGCTACGAAAAGTAAAAAAAATCGTGGAAACCGGAAACAGGGGTGTCCCGGATTTTTGATGGTAACTATGCATTGCAACTGTCATAGAGAACATACAGTGCAAAGAGCTTTGAAAAATTTAGAATATACGGGGTGTGACAATAGTTTCGCTACGAAAAGTTAAAACAAACGTGGAAACCGGAAACAGGGGTGTCCCGGATTTTTGATGGTAACTATGCATTGCAACTGTCACAGAGAACATATAGTGCGAAGAGCTTCGAAAATTTAGAATATACGGGGTGTGACAATAGTTTCGCTACGTAAAGTAAAAAAAATCGTGGAAACCGGAAACAGGGGTGTCCCGGATTTTTGATGGTAACTATGCATTGCAACTGTCATAGAGAACATACAGTGCAAAGAGCTTTGAAAAATTTAGAATATACGGGGTGTGACAATAGTTTCGCTACGAAAAGTTAAAACAAACGTGGAAACCGGAAACAGGGGTGTCCCGGATTTTTTATGGTAACCGTGCATTGCTACTGTCATTGAGAACATATAGTGCGGAGAGCTTCGAAAAATTTAGAATATACGGGGTGTGACAACGGTTTCGCTACGAAAAGTTAAAAAAATCGTGGAAACTGGAAACAGGGGTCCACGATATTTTTTATTTTATAAACAAAACAATTGACACGTCCTGTGTATTCTATATTTTTCGATGTTCTTCACAGGGTATTTTCCGTATGGATAATATCCGTATGGATAATATATCCTACTTTGACGGTAACTACATTTTCAAATTAGTAGAGTTTATTAGAGGCAGTTAATGCCTGAGATTATATATAATTTTTGCTGAACAGAAAGAATAAGGGGATAAATAACTAAATTAAACATAATTTAATTGTTTGTCCATTTTTTTGATTTTCTATATTCATTTCCAATAACGAACTGGTCCACTGTAAATAATCGATTCTCGAATCTGAATCCGTTGCTGTCTTCAACCACATAACAATTATTGTGCTCAATGCTCTTAATGCTGTTACAAACCCCTAATGTGTTAGAATTAGGTTGGTAACTTATCAATGGTAAACTGGTACTCTTATTTCACCTTTTCAACAACAACTCTTCCACCAATTAAACAACTCTTCCACCTTTTTGTTCCTTAAGACAGACTTTGCGCTTTACTCATTGATAAATTATTAAGTATACGAGTTTTATTTATAAAGTATAAATATATATTTGCAGATTTTTCGATGTATTCATCAGTGGCGGCTCGTGCCATATTAAACAGGTAGTGCCAAAACTGGGAAAGACACTTAAAATTTTCAAGGTCACGCGTTTTCCTGGTACTTCAGAATGTCAATAAAATATCCATTTGAACAAAAATACAGACTTCCACAAGAATAATTATTTGAGTTTATGATTACCATGGCCACCGGCTTTAAGGGTGCATTATTGTTTTGATTTTCAACACACATTTATTTGTATAGATAATTTTCAAAAAATGGTCATAATGTATTAGTACAAAATAATTAATCAATATAAAGATTATAGAACATTACTTACTCACAGTAGTTGTAGATTACTTCTAACCTCCTGAGATATAATACTATAGAGAACTCCTAAAACTACTAAATGTCTTTATGTCTATGAAAAAAAAAGTTTTAAAATTAATTTAATTAACACACGCGATGAAAGTTTATTAGTGTCAAAGACTAATAAACAAAACAGTTTATTATATTTTAAATATTTAAACACTTTGTTTTATAATATTTAAATCAGGTCGTCCTAACTCTTTAGCTTTAAGTTTTTCTTCCAGTGAAAAGTTACTAAAAGTTTTTAAATCGCCGATCTTATTCATGATTAATTTGTTAAACACTATTTATCACACACAGACACACTAATCCAATATCCAATAAAAGTTAACTACAACAAAACAAATCTGTTGATTCAAAAATAAAAATTGTCCTAGAAAAACACACTACACATGATGTCTGCATTAACAGTAAAACGCGATGCAACACAAACCGACTAAGTCAAGGAACTGAGGCCTGAGCCACAGAATTAACAACATAATTCTGTGCCTGAGCCTGACACAGCAATATTCTTTTCTTTATTATTTAACCTGTGTATGTAAAATTGTATGGACTACACTTTTTCTCTGTCGCTCACACACGATTCTGGAACATCTATTTCATTTCACTGTGCCAGGCGCAACGAACTTGCTTGCGCAGATTGAGCAAGAAACCGGCCGCGGCTAACCGTTTTCCAATGTTACGTTCCAATACGTACCTACCTATTTTTTAGAGCGTGCGTCGCGTCGACGGGGTAGTACGGAGTGCGCTATTGCCAGACTTTCTATAAACTCCTGATGAATGGGGAGAAATGCACTAGATAGAACCTCTATAAAATTAGCACTACCACATGCGAGATGAAAGGTGGCATAATGTGATTAATTTGTCGCTTTTTTGTCGTGATTTTGTCGTGCAAAAAAAAATTGTCGCGATATTATTTTTTTTAACCAATAGTAGTGCTAACTTGATATTAAGTTAGCACTACCACCTCTGGAAAACGGTCTTCCAATGATCGGACAAATGTCGCATCTGGTGCATAATTTGTCGCTTTTTTGTCGTGATTTTGTCTTGCAAAAAAAATTTTTGTCGTAAATTGTTTTTTCCTTAAATCGATGATAGTGCTAATTTGGTATCAAGTTAGCACTACCAACCATCTTATGATATTCTGATGAAAGTCTCGTCTCGCGCATTATTTGTCGTTTATTTGTCGTGATTTTGTCGTGCAAAAAAAAAATTGTCGCGAAATTATTTTTTTTAAACCAATGGTAGTGCTAACTTGATATTAAGTTAGCACTACCACCTCTGGAAAACGGTCTTCCAATGATCGGACAAATGTCGCATCTGATGCATAATTTGTCCCTTTTTTGTCGTGATTTTGTCTTGCAAAAAAAATTTTTGTCGTAAATTGTTTTTTCCTTAAATCGATGATAGTGCTAATTTGGTATCAAGTTAGCACTACCAACCATCTTATGATATTCTGATGAAAGTCTCGTCTCGCGCATAATTTGTCGTTTATTTGTCGTGCAAAAAAAAATTGTCGCGAAATTATTTTTTTTAAACCAATGGTAGTGCTAACTTGATATTAAGTTAGCACTACCACCTCTGGAAAACGGTCTTCCAATGATCGGACAAATGTCGCATCTGGTGCATAATTTGTCACTTTTTTGTCGTGATTTTGTCTTGCAAAAAAAATTTTTGTCGTAAATTGTTTTTTCCTTAAATCGATGATAGTGCTAATTTGGTATCAAGTTAGCACTACCAACCATCTTATGATATTCTGATGAAAGTCTCGTCTCGCGCATAATTTGTCGTTTATTTGTCGTGCAAAAAAAAATTGTCGCGAAATTATTTTTTTTAAACCAATGGTAGTGCTAACTTGATATTAAGTTAGCACTACCACCTCTGGAAAACGGTCTTCCAATGATCGGACAAATGTCGCATCTGGTGCATAATTTGTCACTTTTTTGTCGTGATTTTGTCTTGCAAAAAAAAATTTTGTCGTAAATTGTTTTTCCCTTAAATCGATGATAGTGCTAATTTGGTATCAAGTTAGCACTACCAACCATCTTATGATATTCTGATGAGTCTCGTCTCGCGCATAATTTGTCGTTTATTTATCATTTTGTCGTGCAAAAAAAAAATTGTCGCGAAATTATTTTTTTTTAAACCAATGGTAGTGCTAACTTGATATTAAGTTAGCACTACCACCTCTGGAAAACGGTCTTCCAATGATCGGACAAATGTCGCATCTGGTGCATAATTTGTTGCTTTTTTGTCGTGATTTTGTCGTACAAAAAAAAATTTGTCGCAAATTGTTTTCTCCTTAAATCGATGATAGTGCTAATTTGGTATCAAGTTAGCCCTACCAACCATCTTCTGATATTCTGATGAAAGTCTCGTCTCGCGCATAATTTGTCGTTTATTTGTCGTGATTTTGTCGTGCATAAAAAAAATTGTCGCGAAATAATTTTTTTTTAAACCAATGGTAGTGCTAACTTGATATTAAGTTAGCACTACCACCTCTGGAAAATGGTCTTCCAATGATCGGACAAATGTCGCATCTGGTGCATAATTTGTCGCTTTTTTGTCGTGATTTTGTCGTGCAAAAAAAATTTTTGTCGCAAATTGTTTTTTCCTTAAATCGATGATAGTGCTAATTTGGTACAAGTTAGCACTACCAACCATCTTCTGATATTCTGATGAAAGTCTCGTCTCGCGCATAATTTGTGGTTTATTTGTCGTGATTTTGTCGTGCAAAAAAATTTGTCCAATGATCGGACAAATGTCGCATCTGGTGCATAATTTGTCGCTTTTTTGTCGTGATTTTGTCGTGCAAAAAAAATTTTGTCGCAAATTGTTTTTTCCTTAAATCGATGATAGTGCTAATTTGGTACAAGTTAGCACTACCAACCATCTTCTGATATTCTGATGAAAGTCTCGTCTCGCGCATATTTTGTCGTTTACTTGTCGTGATTTTGTCGTGCAAAAAAAAATTGTCGCGAAATTATTTTTTTTAAAACCAATGGTAGTGCTAACTTGATATTAAGTTAGCACTACCACCTCTGGAAAACGGTCTTCCAATGATCGGACAAATGTCGCATCTGATGCATGATTTGTCGCTTTTTTGTCATGATTATGTCTTGCAAAGAAAAATTTTGTCGCAAAATATTTTTTTTAAAACCAATGGTAGTGCTAACTTGATATTAAGTTAGCACTACCACCTCTGGAAAACGGTCTTCCAAGGATCGGATAAATAATGTCACATCTGGTACATAATTTGTCGCTTTTTTGTCGTGATTTTGTCGTGCAAAGAAAAATTTTGTCGCGAAATTATTTTTCCATAAATCGATGATAGTGATATCAAGTTGCACTACCAACCATCTTATATTCCGATAAAAATCTCGTCTCGCGCATAATTTGTCGTTTTTTTGTCGTGATTTTGTCGTGTAAAAATTAAATATGTCGCCAAATTTTTTTTTAATAAACTCAATGGTAGTGCTAACTTGATATCAAGTTGTACTTCCATTAATCTTGCTATATTCGAACAGAAGTCTCGTCTCGCGCATAGCTAAACGACAAATTGTCGTGATTTCGTCATGCAAAAAAAACGTCGCGAATTTTTTTTTATAAACCTAATGGTAATGCTTACTTAATATCAAGTTATCAGTACCACCTGTTGAAAACGGTCTTTAATGCTCGGACAAATGTTGCATCTGCTGCATAATTTGTCGCTTTTTCGTCGTGATTTTTTCGTGCGAAAATATAATTTGTCACGAATTTTTTTTATTTAAATAGTAGTGCTGAGTTGTTATCAAGTTGCGCTTCCACCCATCTTGCTATATTCGGAAGATAGTCTCGTCTCGTGCATAATTTGTAGCTTTTTTATCGTGATTTTGTCGTGCGAAAAAAAATTGTCGCGAAATTAAAAAAAAATCAATGGTAGCGCTAACTTGATATCAAGTTAGCACTATCACACATTGATAAGTGTCTTCTAATGTTCGGAAGAAAATCTCGTATCGCGCATTATTTGTCCTGATTGCTTACCATAAACTTGATTCTTTCTGGCTAATAAATTTTAAATTTCTATATACTACTACGAAGTGAAATTTTTTTTGGCTTGCTATACATATTTATAATGAAATTCTTTACAGTCCACATAAAACTTTTTTTCCACATAAAGTGAAGTTTCTCATGTTTTATGATGAATTTAAAATTCCTATAGTTGACCATAAAGTAAAACCATTGATGGGTCACCATACAATGCATATTCTTAAGGCTCAATATAAATCAATTGCTAATGGCTGTTTTTTATAAAAACTCAATTACATTTATTCCAAAGTGGTAGTGCTAACTTGACATAAAGTTACCACACTCATCGATTTATAGAAAAATAATTTCGCGACAAAAATGTTTTTTGCACGACAAAATCACGACAAAAAAGCGACAAATTAATCGCATTATGCCACCTTTCATCTCGCATGTGGTAGTGCTAACTTTATAGAGGTCTAGATAGAAAATATATTTAAATGAAAGATACAGTTAATATTTATGTATTTTTACGAATAAATAAGGTGGTGCCATGGCTCCGTGGCACTACCTCACCAACCGCCACTGGTATTCATATGAAGTATTCATATTCCAAAATAAAATTTAACTATACGATGCATTGTAACATTGTTACAATTGTAATATGTGTACATTGTCACAATGTTGTTAATATAGGATCTCCCCGGATTAGAATATTTATCTTTATTTTCGAGAAAAATACATTTCATATTAGAATCAGAACTTTCAATGTCATGTTCAGGGGTTATAAAATTACGACGTGTCATGTAAATAATCCGGAAGCTCCTAGATGCTTCCATCACATAACGACACAACCCGTGCCTACCGGTTTGCTATTTGTCATTATCGCCTATATATTTTTTTATTTTTCTAAATAATATTATGTATATAAATGGTGTTTTTAAGGAAAATACGGTACGATATACATAAAATATCCAAAACATGCTTTGAATATAATATGTATCAACGTGTGTGCTGATGAAAAAAAATGAACTTGTAACAATGTTACACTTATAATTATATTTTCTAATTTAAATTAATGATATATGTACCCAATGTTATTTTTGCAACGATGTATTAATCTAAATATTAAGGCAAGGGACATGATACTTAGCGATATTGTCCAAGCCATGAGGGATTTCTATTCGCAAAAGGTCGGAAAGAATTGAAATTTGTTGGGATGGTAGGGATTGCGCCCTCGAGATGTTGCCCCTCGAGGGGTGGGTGGATAAAAACTCGCATCGCGACGCTTTTCGGGTCAAGCGCCGTTGGGGTAAGTGCTATCGAAAAAGTTCAAAATATGTAGAGGACATAATTATCCACAATTTTGGTCCTTGCATTTTCGTCTGCTACTAATAGTTTCCGCTCTACAGCGCGCCAAAGTGGGGATGATTTGCAATTTTTAACAAAATCATAATTTCATCGCTGATTAAGACGGAGATCGCCATAGCCTTTTTCAGCTATCTTGGTGTGTATATACATCAATTTACGCGTTACGTTTGTTGTTTTGGTCAATTTCTATGAGCATCAGCACGCGACGTATGTTGATGCAAAAACGACTTCTCATATAGTGGAGCGTATCTAAGTTTGCAAACGGAAGTGACTTTTTTGAAATAAAATTTTTCTAACTTGTTCATAATGTTCCCCCCTACCCTTTGGTAACTTTTTCAGGTAATTGTTGTCCACCAAGGGGCGCGCGCGGCCTTTCAAATATTGTGAAAGCAGGTTTTTTTTAAATTACGCGTAATCGAGGAGACGGATAGAAAAATGTTTTGAACAAGAAAAATAGGTCTCCTGAATACGCGTAATCTGGTTTTGGACCCGTCAAAATCGGTCCATTAGAACCGGAGATACAGCGGTTTTTGTTTTTTAGGAGGGACAAGAAAAAGGGAGTGAGCAATGGGGTGTTGCGGGAAAGGGGGTGGGACTGGGAAGCTGTTTTTTTTTCTCTTGTAGGTAATGGTTATCGGAAGGGTAGAGTCGGAAGGGTAGAGTCCACGCCCACTCTTCTGCCGCTGGAGATACTGGCGAGAGAAAATAAAATTTCCCAGCGTCCCAACTCGCGCGCGTATGAAAACTATTGGTGCGAGCGGGAATTATTTTTTTTAATTAATAGAGAAAACCTTCACCTTGAGAATGGCTTAAGGGCGTAGGACATCTCCTCGCCCTTCTACAGGGCTTTAACCTAGATTCGACGCCCTGACATCCCTAATGAACGAAATCGGTAAAAAAAAAATTTCAGTAAAGTTTATACAATTGCCCAACTTTTCCAATATGATAGGCGCCCCTCCCATCTCCTTCCCATAACAGTTAAAAAAAAAAAACGTTTTTATTTTCACCCCCCACGCCCGTATTTTTGAGTTTTTTTTTTTTTTTCGAGCTGTCCTCGATTGCTTATAAAAAACAAAAAAAATCCATTTTTATTTTTTAAATTGGTTCATCAGGGCCGGAGATACACCCGTTTAACCCTTTTCCACCCTCTCCCCTCCCAACCCTTCCATAATTGAGAAATTTCTCGAGAAAAAATTTCGGCCTGGGCTTCCGATAACCATTACCTACGAGAGAAAAAAAATCAGCCTCCCAATACCATCCCCTTTCCCGCAACACCCCCATTGCTCACTCCCATTTTCTTGTCCCCCCCTAAACAAACAAAAATCTTAAAACCGCTGTATCTTCCGTTCTAATAGGCCGATTTTGACGGGTCCAAAACCAGATTACGCGTATCGAGGAGACCTATTTTTCTTGTTCAAAACATTTTTCTATCCGTCTCTTCGATTACGCGTAATCTAAAAAAAAAACCTGTTTTTACAATATTTGAAGGGCTGCGCGCGCCCCCTGGTGGACAACAATTACCGGAAAAAGTTATCAGGGGATAGGGGGGAACATTATGAATAAGTTGGAAAAAAAAATTTTCAATAGTCACTTCCGTTTGGACCCCTTTTTTTCATAGATCCGCTCCACTAATAGAGAACAATACAATTTCGGTCGCATGTCTTACTTAGATTTTTCGGAAACAGTGTCAGTAAAATTGTTTGAAAATAATTATTTTCTTTTTTCTACATTCGTGCAAAAAACAAAACTTTATTGAATTATATTTACTGGTTCTAAAAACTGGTTCTTTATTGCACTAGTGCAATACTAATTTTATGGCACTCATCTGTCATTCACCTACAGTATTTTAACATAAAGATCATGACATATCAGCTAATGTCATGACATTAGTGACACCTAAATTAAACATTTTTTGGTTTTTGCATGAACATAGAAAAAATTTGATATGCAACTCGTACGAAAAGTTTTTATTGCACGTGACGCGACGTGAAATTGTCCGTGAGAAATTGCGACGTGAAAAAAAAGTGAACATCTGCTTTTTGCACTTGTTGCATAAATAACTATTAAAAGCCAAATTCAATGTCACATTGACAGTTCTACATATTAATATATTTTCAATAATGTCTAACTCTACCATTGAAAAACAGAGCCGACAATTCATATTAACCTCCTACCATACTTCAAGAGCGAAAAAGGAAATAATGGACCCTTGCTACCATCATCTTTCTTTCATTAGAGAGCTGCTGATGCCTTAAAAATAAGCTTAAGAAGCATAATCCGTATGATGAAATCATAATATCGTGTATACTATGAAAAAAGAGATGAAAAAATTACAATTAAAAGAGGTAATGAAATAGTGAATCAAAATACTATCTTATAATATGTTTCGGATACGAGTCTGTGGTGTATTTTAAAGAATATTGGCTTTCTGAGCAACCTCACATCGCAAGTAAGAGAATAGCTTTTTTAAGAGAATATAAGAGGATATCAGACGAAATCAAAAGCGGATATCTGACACAATTTAAAAAAGAATCGGTAAGTAGAGGTATATTATAATACTATGGCAAGTATTAGTTTATGCTATTCCGCCCATAAGGAACAGTAATTGTTCCCAATGGGCGGAATAGTATACACTAATACTTACCATAGTATTATAATAGACCTCCTACTTAATTTTAGTTTAAAATCAAACGTAATATTAAACTAATGTGTGGTTCTTATCAGATTAAGTAATATATTTTGTACTAACCCCTTTGCTATGGACTATATTAATTTAGTTTTTATTAATTTGTACTGTAATGCATCTATTTTTTATGTTTTATACTAACTTCTTTGTAATGGCATATATAGCCTATATACAAATAAGCTGCCACTGCTACTACTATTACTTTACATTTATGCGTTTGGCGCTGTAACGACTACTATCCATATTCAGTGAAACATTTCAATACCGTCAAATTGCGCCCACTTTGTTCTGGTGCCGCTTTCCTAAGAAATATCGCCGGGCTTTGTTAGAGTCCGGCTGCACAGCACTCAAGTTGGTATGGGAGGATGAGCATTGTAGCTCAGGATGACGGAGCTCGCGGGCTGATTAGCTATCAGTTCACTGGCTCCGTCAGGTAGATAAATTATGGTGTGTGTGGTGTGGCAAGGCAGTCGGCCTCGCCGTCTACTTGATTGGGTTGTTTTGGTGTCTTCTCTATCCGTTTTCTTTGGTCCTGTTCTTTTCTTTGGTGCAGTCTGCTTCTTCTCGCATCAGTCGTGCTGAAATATATGATTGTGATTATCTTATACTTACCCGTTGTCCAGGATCTGGGTCTTTGGCCTCTTGTGAGGTCCGGCATCCTCTGGATCGTAGTCCGTAGTCAGCCGAATCAGTGGGTTCCCGTGTTCCTCTGCGATGACATAGAACTTCTTGGCGTGGTCCTCGATCATCTTCGTGACCGTCTTGTACATCAGGTCTCTACGGATGACCTCGCTGGTCACATACCATGGGGCTCCTACTGCAGTCCGAAGAGGCCTATGTTTTCCACTGCTTAGATCCTCTTGAGGTGCGTCTTCGCTGCATATCTCCATCTGGTGTATGGTAGGTCGGCTGTGAGATCAGGACGATCTTTACAACGGTCGTCTTATTCTTCAGGTTCAGCCTTTTGTCGCTGGCTAACATCCGGTACAGCAGGGCTATGGTGAACTTTGCCTTTTTCGTAGTGACATCTTCCATGGTGTGGTCCTTCCATGGTATGGTTATTCCATGGTATGGACGATCCAGGATCACGTCAAGGTACTTGACGTTGTTTTCCCACTGGATGTTGATGTCGTTTAAGGCGACGTGTCCTGTTGGCCTCTGTTTCTGAATCATCCGAAAGCAGCACTGCTTGCCTCTTCTCCGCGTTGATTTCCACCTTCCATCGGCTGCACCAGTCCTCTAGAAGCGAAAACATATAGGAGTCAGCAATAAAAATAATATTATTCTACTTGATTGAAGTACTTGGTGTTGGCCGTGTCGACGATAGAATAGAGTTAATCATCGATGAAAAAGAAAAACGTCTATGATAAAATATCCAAACCGTAAAATACTGATGAGAACTGCTATAGCACATTAATTTGATCCGTACGATATTAATGACGTACACGCCAAGATAGCTAAAAAATACCACATCAAACAATTAATTATGTAATATTTGTTTCTAAAAGAGAGTCTGCAGATGCCTGGGTTTAGAGAATTTGGTATAGCTAATATTACTAAGAAACATTTAAAATTCAAATATACAAAAGAACTATATCGTTCCATATCAATTAAAAAAGTTGATATCAATTACCGATAATGCCGCCATCTTGAAAATATTTTTTAACGTAGTGCTCATGTTTCTCCTAAGAGAATTGAAGAAAAAATTATTTTAATAATATAGGAGTTATGAACCACTGCGGCCGTAATAACTCACCCTGTAGATATTTAGTAATTTTTATGAAACTCCTATTCGTCATATATAATATGTCGATTAATATATTATAATAATTATATAGAATATTGTGTTCAGAAATCATAGGCCCTTCTCAGATAACTTTATGGTACCCATAACCCACGCATCGAGTCTGAATTATTTATTAATTGAATAGCTCTAAAAGTTTCGGGGATGGGCTCAACTTTGTTTATAGAAACAATGAAGAGAATAGAAAATTAGGTATAAGTAAATTCTGTGAATATTCAGTAACTTCTGCTTTGAACAATGATGGGAGATCATCCTTCGAATATTTAGTAAATTCCTTTACGTCTAATATACTCAGGGCTTGAAACGGATTTCTGAGGAGACGAAGAACTCAATTAAAAACATTTTCCTTCGTGTATAAATCGAAACACAGAAGGAGTTGAAGAACAATTATTGTTGATTTGTATCATTCATATTACTACTCTAAATTATAAATAAATAAACTCTACTAAATTGCTGGAACACATGACTCGGGACACATTTGAATCCAAATGATTAATTTAATGTTTCTACGTTCATGTGACAAGCAAAACTTTATTGAACTATATTTTTCTACGTTCATGCAAAGAACATAACTTGGTGAACTACATTTTATGCAAAAACTAGTTCTTTATTGCACTAGTGCAATAAAATGTTTATTGCACGCATCTGTCATTCTAATACAGTATTGTGACATGACGATCATGACATGTCACCTAATGTCATGACATTAATGCCACCTAAATTAAACATTTTTTGGTTTTTTCATGAACGTAGAAAAAATATTGTACCTATGAAACTATGTACAAAAAGTGTTTGCACTTGTTGCATAAATAACTATAATTTACCTAAGTTAAGCTAAAAAAACATAGTAAAGTCTCGATTTAGAAATATGTTAGATTTAATTAAATAAATAGGGGAACTTGTAACTTTTGCAACAATTATGGTGCTGGCACCAATGTGCGACCTTAAGATCTAACGCTATAGTAAAAAAACTCAAATAGGTAGTAACAAATTGTGCACCCATTGGAGGTATTTCATGCAACAATTTATTATACTTTTTATTGTGTTTTCCTTACGCACAATAGCAGTTGCTTTCATCTTCTTCTTTTAGTTTATGTTCTCTTCTTGACAGATTTTTTTTTTTGCTTCAGTCATTTTCGTTTTTTTCTGTTCAGTATGTTTCTAGTATTATTTTTTTCTTTTCACTGTAATATTCTACCATTTTGTACCCTAATGACATTTCTAGATGATCAGACTTGATCAGACAGAAGGGAATGTAATTTCTACTAGAATATTTTGCTGCTGGTTTCAATGAGGTTAGTCTGGGTGATGTAGAATATCTGATATTGCATTTTTCTTGTTTCTGATCTCAGAAATATCGATTTAAGATTTTTATTTTCCCAAGGCACCAATGTCTTTACTGGATAGGGGTGGAACCTTTGATGTAACTGTAACACTCGGAGTAGTTTCCACAAACACCAAAACACTTTTACTTCGCTCGACGCGCGTTTCGACAACCAAGTTGGCATCATCCGGAGACGATTAAAACTGATTTTAGTTTTAACTGATTTCAGTTTTAATCGTCTCCGGATGATGCCAACTTGGTTGGCGAAACGCGCGTCGAGCGAAGTGAAAGTGTTTTGGTGTTTGTGGAAACTACTCCGAGTGTTACCAATGTCTTTGTTTTGTTCGTTTTCTACATTGTTTGCATCTGGCTTTCCTCCAGCTCTCATAGTTTAACTTTTTTCGATTTGGTTTTCTGTTTTCATCTGCCTTTTATCCATGTGGAAATATTCTTTCGCACTTTAATTTTTCATGTTTTGGTTATATTTTTCATCCGAGTTTTCTCCGCCGGGAGTGCTATTCTTTCTCTTGTAGTGTTGTAGAAGAACCTGTCTTTATATTTATCTCGGTTTTTCTTTACATTTGTCTGATAGTCATCCCACCCTAAATTGTACATCAGCACCTTTGAAACTCATCCAATGCCTCTTCACGCGGATTTATGGCCTTTGCATCTTAGACGTCGTCCTCGTTATATTGATTTTGAGACGTCAAAAATTAAATAGCTTAGTATTAAGACATAATTTAACATGTCGTAAGCTTGCTGTATAGTTGCAAGCATTATGTACTTGCTGATTGTATTTATTGTTGCCTGTTGCTATGTATTATGACAAACAGCTTTTATACAATAATATTGCCACTTTCTAAAAAAACAAGGAAAGAAAACTGTAAAAATTCTAAAATGAACTTAATATTTAAGTCGTAACAATTGCAAAAAATATTGTTCAACAACTTGATGACACATTCCTAACATGTAACATAATTCATTTTTAACTGTATTTAAAATATCTGGTGTTATTTTTTCTTTTCTGTTGTAATTCGTTCTCATATGTTTAAATGAGTAGGCTTCGTTTTAATCTTTTTATTTTTAAATAACCTAACCTAACCTAACCTCACCTAACCTAACCTCCCAATTCAACAGTTAGCAGAAATTGCGTCTAAAAGACTGCGAACTATTAATGGATTCAATTCATTCAACTCACTTGTTTTTTCTGTCGATTTTTCCTCTAAAGGAACGGAATGCTTGTGTGAGAAAATATTATTTTAGACCAAAGTATTTCTACATTCGGGTCTTACTGAAAATCTAAATTCCGCAAGTGGTTTAAGTCGTTTAAGATTTTTACCAAAACTTTTCGATTCTTACTACTGGATAGGGCTCGAACCTTTGATGTAACTGTAACACTCGGAGTAGTTTCCACAAACACCAAAACACTTTCACTTCGCTCGACGCGCGTTTCGCCAACCAAGTTGGCATCATCCGGAGACGATTAAAACTAATCTTAAACTACAAAATCTACCATATTTATACTATTTTCATGGTGACGTCACTAATGATATCACCGTGAAATTTACGCGTGGCTAATCACGCTTCAATGATCGGTTGCTAAGCAACGCGTAAAGCGGGCTACGGTATGATATCACCGTGAAATTTACGCGTGACTAATCACGGTTCAATCATCGGTTGCTAAGCAACGCGTAAAGCGGGCTATACGGTATAGGTCCCTTGTCGCTATTCATACTACTATTACATTTTACAATTTCTATGCTCTCAAATGCATCCAACTGTCTATTATTGGTCACATTTCTAACTAATCTTAAATTACTAATATCTATTCTATGATTGTTGTCAAAAGCATGTTGTGCAACACTGTTTTCGATTCTTACCAAAATATTTGTGCTTTATTTTTACTAAAATTATTTTAGGTCCAAACGGTGACACTAGATTTTATAACGGAAATTTTTTTTTCAAAAATATTATTGTTTTTATTTTTACTAAAAAACAGGGTCCAAGCAGGGACTAGTACTTTAAACGGAAAATATTAATTTACTGCACTTTCGCCTAAATTTATATTTTTACTAGAAATCCTCACAGGAACTTAGTATCATTTTAAACGGAAATTAATATTTTACTAAAACATTCTCGTTTTATTTTAAGTTAAATATTCAACTTGAAACAAAATTCTCTAAGTTCCAATCCTAGCAAAATCTTTCCAAGTCGTAAAGGCTGAAATTATATAGTAAATGGCTAATATTACCTACAGCACTGTCTCACTTCACAGTTTCACTTTTAATGTTCCGGCACTATACCGGCGTTACCCGCTCGATAATATCAACGGCCAACTGCCTCCAATTATGTATCTTATTTCCCAGTCCTTTCCAAGTGCTAGAAGCTTAAAAAGGTAGGATTTCCTAGCAGCGTCAAAACGCATGCGTCTGACGCATCCGGTTTGATACGTTATGACGCTAGCGACAGACGCAGGGGGGTTCCTAGCAGCGTTGCGAAGCGTGCGTTAGACGGTCAGTTGTCATTTGTAGCTTATCAGCGTTCAGCAGGTTCAATATCAGATATTGTGTTAGAAATAATATGGAAGACGCTGTGTTGAAGTGGCTGCTGTTAGAAGAAGAAGAGGATAAGGAAATGTTGTTACTAAATGTTGCCATGAAACCACAGAGACAATCTGAAAGAGAATCAAGGGAGACTACGAAGAATCAAGGAAGGCTACGGAAAGTTACTGATAAGATGATACATTCAGACATTTCAGACAGTTTCATTTTGTCTTAAATCTTCCGATATTTTTTTCCATGTATTTTTTCTTTGTTTTTGGTCTTTATAGTCTGTGTATTCACTGTCATACACCGCTGGGAATTCATCTACATATTCTACTAGTTGTTCATCCTGTCCAGCAGAAAATGGAACCATTTTATGCATTGCTGGAGTGTTCATTTTTGTAACTACACCAGGACAAATTGTAAATCAGACACACTTGCAATGCTTTCCCACTGAATGGAACGCAATGCGTTTCCGTTTTGACTTCTTCTCGAGCAGGCGAGACTCAGGCGTATACGTCAGACGCAAACGCATTCGTTTAAACGCTCATGTAGGAAATCAACAATGTGAAATTCGCCTTTGAGCAGTACCTCACGTCTGACATATCCGTCTGACGCATGCGTTTCGACGCTGCTAGGAAATCCTACCTTAAGTGGAGCTGTCTAAGGTGGGACCTGCTTGCGCTGAAAATGTGACAGGTGGCTGTTAGGCAACTCTTGTCCTCCTCGTGGTTTTAGAGCTGACAAGGGATGGCGCTTTTTATATCTAAGAAATATGTCGTAATTTGTAAAATTAATATTTTTTTAAAAACGGTGTGTTTTCGTAATATAATTTAAACTCAGCTGACATATGAGCGGGAAAGTGAAGCTTTCTAAAATCAAATGCATGCGAGAAAGTAAATTTTCAGACAGGCTCGTAGAAAAAAATCTAAATATGACAATTAATGGTATATTATTATGTAAGGCATACTGAACCGTATTATTTCTTAAAATTAACCTATACGGCTTCTAATATGTATGTGTAGTTAACGACCGGCAACCCTGACCTACACATTTTTTTTCATTGGCATAGGAATTTTTTTTCTTAGGGGGATGAAAGTAGAAGGTTTTTATATGCAAGGTTTTTATATGCAAGTTTCCCCACCAATCATGAAGTATTGCTTTCAGCGCGTTACCATTTTTTAGTGGGTGGCTCGCTAGTAGCATATCTCCCACAAGAAATAAAAATAATACGTACAAAACAAGTAGCCATAAACTTTAAACTTTAAACAGAAAAATAAACTTTAAACTTTAAAACGGAAAAATAAAATAAATATACTTGCAATACTTGCAATTGAAATACAGTCATATTTATTGTGTAAGTAGGTACCTACCTAACCTACCAAATCGTCAACACTCAACGCCGATTTACTTTGACTCAATGCTTTGACAAAGATCAGAGCTTGTTTGTTAATAGGTACCTACATAACTAAACCGAGACTAAATACAACACATTTTTTAAAATAATTACAAATGCAATACATACCTACCTACCAGCTTCTCATCGCAAAGCGATTTCCAGTACACGCACTTCTTACAGCCAATCAAAATTAGAAACTGACCTTGAGGTATTTTACCGTCATTGTAAATTTTCATTTCATTCGTGGTTAGGTAGGTACACGGTTTTAATTTTATAAACAGTCTATAGAATTTTTAATTTTGCCCACTGATGTAAATTATTAATTTGTGATCTAGGATGGTAAGTACCTACATAAAAATAAAGTCAATGAACAATAGGTACCTACTTATATAATAAACCAGAGAGTGTTTCCAGTTTTCGTAAATCCCAATAAAACGCCAAACATATCGTTGTATTTATAACCTAGCGGCCTCAAGCACTGGGATATTTTTTGGATAAAATTATCTGAGAAATGTCTTAAGTGGAGGAGGTACCTATTAGTACCTACTTCAGTACACGTCAGTACCTACTTCGAGCAGCCCATAAATCAACTTTTTTTTTGTGAAAGTCAGCTCTGCTCTAACTCCCACTATAAATTTTTGCCGTCAAATAATATTTTCCTTACATTTTTCAACATACCTATCCTATCTCGTAAATAAAGCGAGGTCTGGTGGAAATCTGCGTTTTTCAGGTTTCATACGAAACGACCAAAAATTTTTGCTAACCGCCATTTTTTTATTTCGACTCTCATAGAGGTGTATACCTACATAGGTAGGTATATAAATAATATATAGGTAGGTAAACGTCTTGCTTCGCCGTTTTGACTTTTTGTATAAGCTCCAGGATAAAAACAATTTAAAAAACAAGACATAAAATTTACCTACCAACACTAGGAAGTACTTAGGTAGGTACCTCTGAAAATACATAAATACCTAAGTATCTGTACTGTATCTGAAGCATTTTGTTTCGTCAGAGGTACCACCTACCTACACCGCTCAGATAATAAAAATACCCGTATTATATATACATATATATATATATATATATATATATATATATATATATATATATATATATATATATATATATATATATATATATATATATATATATATATATATATATATATATATATATATATATATATATATATATATATATATATATATATATATACGCGAATATCTCAACCAATGCGAATGACCGTTGCAGATTATAGAAATGAGCGCAATACCCGCAAACCCGCCACTGTAAGAGATCCAAACGTCCATGGGGATTGTCAAACAAACACAGACGGCGCGTCATTCCAATAAGTTAAAAAGAGATACACTGCTCGATCATCCAGTATTCCATCTACGGTAGAGCGGCGTTGCCGCTTTTAACTATAAAAATAAATGTTTAGGGAATTTCCATAATTTAAAGTAGACGAAAATAAATGTAAAAATGGCTAACATCTTAGGCTATAATATATTATTGTATGCACAATAATTCTTTTATGACATTCATAAATAATATATATATAATTTTTATATAGTATTGTGGAATATGATAGTTTAATTGAATATTGAGAAATTTGAGAATTACATGTGGCAACTGCGCGGTATCTTATATGCGGTAAGTTAACTACACATACATACTAGATAAGCTGTAAATGATTTAGTGAATTAAATTTGAAGGGGCACAAACCATTGTTAAATATAATTTGTTACAACGTATTTTCATAATTACAACTTCTTTGTAATTAAACGGTAAATCCCTATATAAAACATTTAAAACCAGCGGTAGTAACTAATGAAAAGAACCGTCCATCCTGGAAAAGAAACATCCTGGAAACCGTGTTTTGCTATTCCATATTATTCAGAAGATGTATCTCAAATTTACTTTAAAATTTTGAACTCAAAATTTTAATGTAATTTTAATTTAATGTTGGGATAATTATCCCAACATATTGGCCAGTAGTGTAGTTTGAAATCAGTTCACTATCTGGTTCCTCTTCAGTGTTCTATGCTCTGGTTTCACAGAGGTAAAGTCATTAAAGTCAAATTTTTTAGTTCCTTTACTCATCGCCTAAATGAAGTTGTACCCTATGTTTCCAGAGAATACTTGTTCACAGCAACTGTAAGCTCCGTTACTATATGAAATAAAGCCCTTAAAAACAATAAATGAGTAAGTAAATGAGTAAAACTGTTTCTATTTCCTACATTTCAATAGCCTATCGCATACGAAGGAAGACGGTATATATAGCAATGGGGTATTTTCGCAGTTTTTTTAACAATGGGAGCAGAAAGTAAATGGAAAAAGAAGATACCCGTATTTTTTATTTTTTTGTTTAGCTCTAAAACAAGCTGTAAAATAAATAAATAAAATCATGCGACGTCACTAAGCTAAGTATAAATAGTGCGGCAAATGTAGTGATTTTTAGGGTATTCTTTTTATAAATTGACGGCAGCGACGCCTCACTGCTTCCTGTCGGCCATTGCTGTTGATATTAGTATTTCTACATACATAATATATAACATATATATCTAGTGATTTGTCTATTTTTGCCTAATGACGTCATAGAAATTCAAGCTGCAATTAAACACGTATTTCTGAATATTGCGCTTTATTTCTTATGTCAAAAATAAAGGAAAACTGAATATGCAATTGCCCATTTTTGTTTCGATCGACCGAAAATACCCCATTATTACTGTTCTTTATTTACTGCATTGTAACTATATATTATCTTGCTATTTTCATAGCTGTGTTCCTTCAATATTTAGCGTGTGTAATTTACTCTTGTAAATGGCTCTGAATCCATGTATAGGGAGGGACATGCTATACGGCTTCTATAGAAAAATATGGGAGAATGTGTTTTTAATGGAGGATAAAAATACGCCGGCCCGATCAATCACCACTACGAATATTGACAGTGTACGAAGCAGTGGGCTAAAATGACACTCTAGTAAATCCAGTTTTAATGTTTCTTTAATGAACAAGTAGTACTTACTGCTAGAAATAAATTAGAATATTATGAGCACTTATCAATCATACTGTCAAAATAAATCGTATATGCCGCTATATAGGTAATCAATGGGTTCAAATGGAAAGGTCTCGATTATTGCTGGCTATTTCTGATAGTGTAATGCTATCAAAGTAATGTTTTTATGAATATATTGAAATCGGGTTTTTCATGAAAACTCGGCCTTTTGACCCCTGTAATTAATTTTTAGAGAGGCTTGAAAAACTGCTATTTGGATGAAAGTTTATGAAAGTAAATCAGTACATGATGGATTTGAAATATTTACAAGTATTTTGAATGAGTACGTACTATGAAATTTCTTAATTTTACAAACAAATGTTTATACTGATAAGCCTAGGATTATAACAGAACCATTTTTTAAACCTGCTTCCAAGCAGTTAACAGTTAACAAGCAAACAATTAACATTTTGTATTGCTATTTTTTGACAAATAAATACTTATTTGATATTCTGAAATGTTTTCTTCTGTTTAGATACATAAATGCATAATATGTTTTAAAATATACACATTTTTAGGACATTTCAAAATTTTTGTTGTTAATTATTAATCAAAATATATGGTCAACAGATAAACAATTACGAATTATCTCTTTTTAAAACAGGTTTTAAGAAGGTTTATACCATAGAGGTTTAAAACGCTTAATTTTACTCTTTTTAATATCATGGTATCTTTAGAAAACTTTAAAATCTCGAAAGCCACATATTAGACATTTTTTGTCTACTTTTGTGGAAATATGTGCATATCCCTTCTCCGTAAAATTTGTTATTATATGGTAAAATACTATAACTGGCACCAAAAATCGCTAGAACGATATATGCACAACATTACTGGTTTGCCTTTTAAACCCCGTATGTTAAAGAGATTTGTTCACATTTGAATATAATTGCGAAACGTACTTGTTTTCAAATGCTTTTCATGAGGATAGGAGAAATCGTTAAGAAATTATGAGCAAACGTTAAAAAATATGTCCACAATTGAAATGAATAACCTCCAAATGTTTGGTAGTTGCGTAATAAAAGCAAATTCTGTATATCTCATAAAATTTACGTTTTTACGTCCACCTATTTGGCAACATTGCATTGATGCAATAATGTATAATACACGCAAAATATACGTGCCTGCTTCTTCGTTGGTATTTCTTAGGTCATGCCTCCGTTTGACTTATGCACGATAAATGTCGTAAGGTTCTTCTTAGAGACCTATCAAAATTAGCCTGTATTTACTAGTCTGGTTTCTCTTAAATGATTCGTCACCAACAATGCTATTGCAAATGAGTTCAATAAATTGCTTCTTATTTTCATATGAGCTCAAAAGTTCTTTCTTTGAAAGCAGAGGTGCTGTATATGTGAGTACGCGAACTCTGGTGGATCTACTTGATATTGTGCAGTCTTTAGTACTATACTCCTTGTACTGATCATCAAAAACAAGGTGCATATTTCCATGCTGCAAATGTATGTGTATAGATATTTTCAGTGCCTTCAAATCCTCTGTAGTCCCCTTTTCTGACCACTGTATACACCATAAGGGTGCAGACCCATCAATAACGATAACTATGTTCTCAACACCTTTATTTCTTGTTGAGCAAGAAACCTGGAGGAATATGCGTCTTTAAGCTAGACTAAGATTTGCATGTTCTCATATCTCCAGAGTCTGTAAACATTTACGTTGGTATAGTCGAAAGTTCATGGGAGATAACTTTACTGACATCTACTTGTCGTGAGCTTGCATTGAAGTCCTATAACTCGAGAATAAATAATACCAGTATCGAACACATTGACACCAACGTTTACGTATTTCTTTGCTATACACCCCGTTACAACTAATCGGGGTATAGTCAAATGAAAACTTAATGGCTAACCTTTTTCAAATTTTATAAAAACACAAATAGAGATATGTTTTAGAACTTTAGTTTGGTTAAATGAAATTAACGTCATTTATAGCCGCCACATTGGTCACGGTATTTAATATATCGAGTTGGCCAAGGGTGACAGATCATCAGCATCATTAGCTTTTTTGCAGGTCAATATGCCCTTATACTAATTAAGAAATAAGAAAAACTTAATACTCTAATTTTGTGTTTACATAAAATATATAATTTGGCAACCGGACTATCAGACACACTGTGTGATTCGCACAGCTGTGTTTTGTTCACACACAAAACAAAGCTTCTCTTTACCCATCACTGAAAAATCGTACGCACAATACAATAGTTGTCACAATACTGGCGATTTTAAGCCCGTCGCGTGTGCGCGGCGTCCACAAATGGCGGAACGCTACTACGTCACAAAATGCGCGGTAAATTCAATTTTTCATATGATGAAACTTTCATATGATGAAACTCGCATAACGTGTCTACCATATTTATTTAACGAAAGTTTATTAATCAACCTAATATTTAGAACAAAAGGCATACTGACTTAAAGCACGGTAATTTTTTCTATAACTCCGCAATGTTTTTCACGAAATTACACATGTAAAACTCGCACAACTTGTATGCCATTAATTATTTTAGTTCGGTAGGTCATAACTGCATCAACAATGAAATGGCATACTGATTAAATACACAGAAAATTGTCTCTTTATTTTACAAATTGATTTTCGTTATTTATTATGTCAAACCTGTTAAAATCGTATGCCATTTTCAATGTTGACATTTCAGGATACATATATTTTATGGAATCAATTTGGGCTGGAGTAAAATGATGGAAAATTATTGTTTAACATTGCTAAATTTCTACCATATGAGATAGAAATGCACACCATAGACATGCACAAACGGTATGCCATCTTACCTGTAGCAATTGTATAGTAATATCAAGTATATTCTACATTGGCAGCCTGTTTAGGAACACGGATAAAGGATATTTTAGAAAGCATATGTACCTGGGCATGCCCACCTGATAGGTTCACACTAACGGTATGCCAATGGCCATTCAAGTAATACTTTGATTGAATTTCATTTTAGGATAAATGACAGCTTGAGTAAAATTATATAAAAATGCTTAATTTCTAAACAAATTTGTTAACATTTTTATATATGAAGAACACGCGATGACACTTTCATTAATTGATTATTATCATCAAATTTTCAATAGTATAATGTACTGCAAAAGGCATACTGGCCTAAATCACGTCTGAAAATCTGTCATTATCTGCCGGTCTATATCTTTAATGTTATCAATACTTCCAATACAATTTCACAGCATCCACTGGTCTTTCTTTGTCGTTACTATAGAAACGGTTTGTTGGCACGCCGCGTGTTTGACTGTGTTTGCTCGTAGTTGCTCCAATTTCAAGTTATTTTCAAGAAGATGGATGATGTTGATTATGATAGTGGTAGTGATACCTCATCAGATATATCTGAGAAAGCAAATGCAATAGTATCTAATATGTTACCGGCCAAATCCAAGTTAGTATATGAGAAAACATATGACCAATTTCGTGAATGGTACGACAAGAAACATGTAAAAAAGGTTTCTGAAAATGTGCTTATATGCTCTTTTAAGGAAAAATCAAAAATCATAAAACCCTCCCACGTTATGGAGTGTCTACTCAATGTTGGAAAGTACATTTAATGTTAAGGAAAATAAGTTATAAGAAAGTTTTCAAAATTGGTCCCGCTCATTAAGAACAAAAGCGTCGGATACCGAGGAAAGAAATCTAAAGTTTTATCAAGGGATGATATCAATAAATTCATTCAAGATGCTGATAACGAAACAAATTTACTTTCTAAGGTACAGATATAATCATAATTTTGTAAGATTAGTAGTAATTTCAATATTTTTTATTTGTAGGTTGTCCTAATTTTGGGTATCAGCTGTGCTTGTCGCCGTGAAGAATTATTACATATAACTGTTTTGATATCATTGAAGATGCTGGATCTATATTGCTTGTTAAAATACCTGATACGAAGACCTATTGCGCAAGAACGTTTACTGTTTCAAATTCTGATTATATTGAAATATACCGCAAGTATAGAGCACTACGACCGCCTCATACAAAAAGTAACAGATTATTTTTGAAATATTCGAGAGGAAAATGTATTAATCAACATGTGGGGATAAATAAAATAGGAGAAATTCCCAGCTTGATTGCAAAATGGCTTGGAAACGACATTTATAAGAACTACACAGGTCACCGTTTCAGAATAAGTTCTGTAACTCTTCTGGCCAATGCAGGGGGCAACATTACATCCATAAAATGTCACGGTGGCTGGAAATCTGCCTCTGTATAGCAAAAGCATATATAGAAGATAGTTTGAATAACAAAATTGAGATTTCTAACAAAATATTGAATTGTCCATCTTCTTTCAAACAAATTAAAATATCTGATAAAGTTTTGGAATCAACTCGTCAAGAGATATCTAACGTTTCTGATCAGCAGCAACATGGAACATCTTCGGGATTTTATGTTGGAAGTAATTGTTCAAACTTTACTATCAATTATTATTCCAATAAATGAAATTGTTTTATGATGAATAATCAATTAATAATTGAAAATAAATCCTTCAAAAAGTAGTATTTCATGTTTATTTTGTGAATTATCAATAGAGATGCAGAAATGTCGTTTTTTGACATTTGTACAAAAAATTTTTTTTCGCAAATTACCTACTATTAGAAAAAAGAAGTTAAGTACTATACTGCTTCTCCTACCTACATTCATATATAATATTTCTGTTAATCTTATGTCAATTTCAATTAATATAAGAGTAGTTTCCAATACCTATTGCTTTTATATGGAAATATTAACCTCCATTCGAAAGAATTTAACGAATGCCGGTCCAAAGAAGGACCATTAAGAAACTTCTTGACATATTTCGAAATACCGGAGATACGGTGATATAAAAGCTACATCCTCTCTGCGTAAACATGTAGAGAATGGTCCTAATTCGATAATAAAGAAACGCTGACCAACTGTAGAATGTGGAAAAGAAAATAAGGTTTGTGAGCAAATTGTGAATTCCATACTATTCTTGTCGAATTTTACACCGTGGGTAGAAAACATATTCAACCTTCCATTATCATACAAAAAGAGCGTACCTAAATAAAAAATATTGGATCATTCTACGGAATTTAGCCAGCGAGTATTCTCATTTTAAATAGTAGATTGTCATGCTTAAAATAGAAATACAACAATATAAAATAATTGGGAGAAAGTATACAGTGCATAAATAGAGACACATATATTATGAGATACGTAGGCAAATTTTAATGGGGATGCATGAAACGACAGAAAATAAGTTGTGATATATAACAAACAGCAATATAAATATTAACAGATATGTTCACATATAAGTAAGGAAAAGCAATCAATGTAATCAATAATAAGTATGTTCTAGAAATGAAATGAAAAAGTTTACCTGTATGGTACAAAGCCCATGTAAATACACAAAGAACTATGTACAGTACAAGGTATAGATATACTAGAATACGTAGGAGTTTGGTAATGGTCCATTTTTGTTCGCTTGTTCTAGATAAAGACACAAGACAGGTAAAGGAGAATGTAGAGTGTAGGAAATTGGGTGCTGGAAAATAAAAAGCATCTGTAGTAAATAATAAATATTTTATAATCAAAACATTTTCTATTTTCGTAGGATGAATCCGGTAGAAGCTTTTTCAAAGGAATTATATGTTTTCTGGTATTATATGTTTTCTGAACACGAATATGAACTTAACTGCCTAGCAGAAGTACCAGCTCATATCGAAAATCGCAAAATAAACCTCCAAATTTTCAGATTTTCAGGTTTGCCACTCATATGTAGCAAATGACGTATCGTACGGAAAATCAATGTAATCAATAATAAGTATGTTCTAGAAATGAAATTAAAAAGACGACCTGTATTGTACAAAGCCCATGTAAATACATAAAGAACTATGTACAGTACAAGGTATAGATATATTAGAAAACGTAGGAGTTTGGTAATGGTCCATTTTTGTTCGCTTGTTCTAGATAAAGACACAAGAGAAGTAAAAGAGAATGTAGAGTATATGAAATTGGGTGCTAGAAAATAAAAAGCATGTGTAGTAAATAATAAATATTTTATAAATAAAACATTCTATTTCCGTAAGATGAATCCGGTAGAAGTTTTTTCAAAGGAATTATATGTTTTCTGGTATCATATGTTTTCTGAACACGAATATAAAGTTGGCTGCCTAGCAGAAGTACCAGCTCATGTCGAAAAACGCAAAATAAATCTCGAAATTTTCAGATTTTCAGGTTTGTCACTCATATGTAGCAAATGACGCATCGTACGGAAAATATCACTGTATCCGTGTGATGAGGAGCATTAAATCTACGTCGAATGGCCTCCCTATTTTCCAAATCAGACCGATTTATAAGATCGCCACCGTGAGTTGAAAAAAGGTAAATTTTACCAACTTTTGTGACAACTGCAATAAACTCACTTTAAGACGTACGTCTGTGATTTGAAAACAGCCACTCCCGTGAAAAGCTCGAAGAATAAAATTTGTAAATCATCAAATTTTGCGTTTAAGGAACATCTAAATTTTAAATTTGGCAATATATACGCATATACTGATCATTTCTCCATATTCCCTGTAATACTTATTTGACCAATATGAAGGGGTTAAATAATAACACCTCTGCTCTGTCAATATGAGGGTCATTCGACGCAGAATTTAATGCTTCTTTCAACTTTAATTTGTGTTATATTTTCCGTACGATGCGTCTTTGCAACATATATGAGCCGAAAACCTAAAATACTACGAAAATTTCGAGTCTTTTGAGTTTTTCGTTCTGAGCCGGTACTACACCCTCGATCCTTGGTATTTCAAAAATAAGAATGGTCCTGCTAGGATTAAAATACATATCTGAACATTATCAAAACTCTTTATTGACGTCAACCAGAATAAGCAAAGTGCTAAATCACGTGCTAAATATTTATATTATTAACGTACAATCAGTGAGTATCATTAATAATGGATATAATAACGTAAATGTCGCTCCATGAAACAGCACACAACTTTTAATGTGTGAATAATTCACATTTCGTGTAATAATACCAGGCTTTATGAGTCGTTCCGCTATAATGACGCATTGAATACTAACCGATCGAACTTACTCAATTGCCGTTCCTGTTCGAGTTACAATTATTGTTATTAGCTATAACGACACTATGTCGATAAGTAAAAATGCATTAGGCATTTACTGAAAATTTAATTTACAGATTGAATTAATAATGTATCTTTTATTTTCTGGACCTATGGACTATTATATTCTGCTATAATTCTAAAATAACTAACTATCAGCCGTATTCGCTAAAATCCGCTAAAGCTAATTCTAGTACTAACTTTGAACGAGTGGTAACACTAGGTTTTAAGATATTATGTAAAATTTAGTTTGGCTAGACCCTTTAATTTCCGGTTCTGAGCAAAACTCACATAATAACACTATGTATTTTTAAATAATCATATTAACAACCTGAAAATAATTGTAATAGTAAAAATATAATCATATAGGTAAAAATGTATTAAAATCCTTGACACATACTTTGAGTTTTACAGCGGCTATTTATTCGGAGATTTTTATGAAATTCTACTGTTATGCGGCATGGCAACCGTAATTAACTAGAAGAGTTTTGAATCTATAAAATTTGTTACTTTTGAGATATATTTTTTTTATAGTTTCAGGCCACATTATGAGGGAATTTAATATTGGATTTTGCTTAAAGTAGGGCTTCCTTTACCCAAAGAAATATTTTTCTGCCGTCTTACGTTTGAACATTTGATTATTGAGATAGTACCTAGGTACCGAGATACGTTACCTAGGTTACCTAGGTACCGAGATACGTTAACAAAAACGTAGCATCGAAAGGACGGATGGACATTTTGGAAGTTGTCAATTTGAAGGCGAACACAATGCCTACGAAATTATTGCTCTTTGGTACTTGACACAGACGCATAAACTCATTTCTATTGAAATTTTTGTAAACGACTACGTAAAAGAAATAATCAGAAGGGCAATATATTGTGTATATTCAATTAATCAATTTAGCTTCAAGTATGATTGACCCACTTATTCATTATTCCCCACGTATTCATTCCGTAAATATTTACCTACTCACTAATATTTTGAAAGATGATCTTACCGATTTTAGTCCAGATAACATACAATCAGATGGTACACGTACCTTCCAGTGGCAAGGAATTGAAATTACGTTAGTAGTCTGAAACTCCGGTATTGAGTCCCATCTACTTTCCATGTCAAATACAACGGCACTGAAGTTGGAAGGGCAACAAATAGCCGACTGTCCGAGTTGGTTCTTGCGGTTGTAATGGGATATTGAAACTCTAATTAGAACAACTTCCCAGCATTGGAAATTTTCACAGGCCCTGACATTCGATTTAAACTATTTCTCGAGACGCCAAACTCAGTTCGGCGGAATAGCTGCCAGTTAACAGGAATTTTCAATTATAATGGATGCTTTGATTCTAGGAATAACTAATGCTATATTTTACCTTATTGATATTTGCCGTAGGATACGTTTGATTACGTAACCATGTTGGGCTGATTGGGTATCGCTGTGTTTATTTGCCTAACGGAAACTAACGCACGTTGAGGTATTCCTGATTTACTCCAATAAGCAATAAGCATTATATTATGGCAACATTATGTATAATTGTTTTGATTTATAATTAAAATAAGATCTAAATTTAATTTTATACCTACTTCCTATTTTATAACTGAAAAACTTATAATTATAATGTATAATAATGTATAATTAATGTACGATGAGTAGGGAAAAATGGATTTCCTTAACACGCTATGTAGTAGATATAAATATCGATATCCATATGTTGTGTATTGTTGTGTACCATATCGGGCAATGGTTTTTAAAACCTGGTCTAATTTTTGCAGCTCAGAGCGCGCAGATAATTTCGGAACGCTACCATAGGAATTTTTGTGTCGATAAATCATGACTCTCTCACCGAGTTGGAACCCGTTCGTTTAAATGCCCAAATTAAAGCTGCAGAATACGCGATATTTCTGCAGCTTCACACGGATAAGCCGATGTATGGGGTTTTCTATAAAAACATAGAAAACCTCGGCTTATCCAGATTGGTTTTCCATCTTATCCTTCGCGTTCTTTAGGTCAGCCGGGATGGACTCCTAGACCGAAGGATTCATACTTGATTGCCAAGATGGTATATTTAACACACTCGTCTATCGAAGGCATGTCATTGGTATAGAGGTCTCTGATGTAAGCTACAGCTAAAGGATGCCGGAGACGGTAATGCATTTGCTTTCGGCATGTCCCGCATATTCTGTCTCAGCCTATATCCATCGACACAACGCGGCCTTACGAGTGCTCTATTACCACCTAACGCACTCGTATGGGAGAGACGAGACACCAGTGCTGCCTTACGCCCCGGGGGATATTGAGTCCGTTGTGGGTAACGAGAAGTGCCTAATTTATAAGAATTACTCGTTTCCAACCTTCAGGCTAATACGATCCAATAAACCTGACGTACACTGTGAAAAATGACTGACCTACTCATTCGAAGAAAAAAAACATTTGTGGGAACTACTTTTCTCTTTGCTGTAAATAAAAAAAAATAGCGTAAGAGAGAGTGCTAATTGGCGTAAGTAGAATCATTTCCGCAAAAGAACACACTTGCTGCTACTGGACTGTGTATTTATCACTAATCAAAAAATTAATTAATTGCATGTGCAAGTAATTTTAGGTAGTTACTATTAAAGTACGAGTTGTCGTAACTTTGAGCTTTTAAAGCAACTGCTCCGTTAATTTATTCCAGCATCTACTTTCAGCCAACTAACAGAGCTAGTTGCCACAGATTACCCAGAGCTTGCAATAAACACTTTTCGTTCGATATTGCATTACTAAACCATGACTAAACCAACTCTGCTGCCATGCCTTTTGTCTCATTTTGTATTGGGTCGTGAGTCGTGATGGAGGGTCAGTGTTGTTTTGTGGTTATATACGTTGTGATTATTGTGTTTTGTTTGGCGGGGATCGATATATAGCGAAATAGAATGAGGACTGGATTTACTGACAGGAGTCAGTAAATATTAGTGATGTGGAATGTCACCAGTAAAATTTATCATTTTGCAGCAACTAACTAAGGTGTTAGTGTTAACTAAAACATTACATTTACCACAAAGTAGTACTTAGATTACAAAGTCAAGTACTTAGATATTAGAGCAGTTGTGATAAATACCCACTTTCAGCAAACCAAATGTTGTTTTCATAATGTAACGAAATGGTAAAGTCCAGGCCATAATTCTGTTTGGGAAGTACCTAATAGCGACCAAAAAAATTCGTTTCCTTATTGTTCAAGAAATTCTAAGAAGGTCCACATTAAATGGGTAATTCATCTTGTATTGTGTTTTCTCTTAAGTACGATCACAGCTAAATTCCATATCTTAAATAGTAAACAAGATATGTAACTACCAAAAAGTAAAATATCTAAAATCTTATTATATTATTCGGTCCCTGGCGGTACGTCTCATAAAATAATAAATTGTTTTCCCTTGGGTAGTTAAAACTGTCACTTAATTTATGATTCCGGCATGGGGAAAATGGCCAAGCATTACCTACCCCGAAGATAATATTGGAATAATACTTTCATAAAAATGTAGGAGCAGCTAACTAATTAATGCTGAAAGTGTCTCAGAAATATCATAATTGTATTGTTTTGAATGACTGACAAGAAGAGTTTTTCCGGTGGTGGTTTTCTCTTAATGTCTGTATAAGCGGAAATTCAGTCAAATTTGTTCTATTAGAGTCAGGTCTACTAAAGCCTAGTGATAAGCTTTGTTTCTCATATGGATAGGTTGATTATTTGCGCGACGCATCTGGTTAAGTGTCCACATTCATAGCTTGTTTGGTGTAAATGTTTTATTGTCTTAATTTATTCTGTTAAACGTTAAATATATATCTTGATTTGAAGTTATTTGCATTAATCTCTTGACCAACGAAATTCAGTATTATCCGACAATGTTAGTTTGTGAATCTTAGTGTTGATGTGAGGTTTTAGCCATACAGGATTAACATCGATATCATGAGATAACTCCAAATGTATCAATATTAGGATTTCCCCTTCTAACTTTAAAGCATACGCGACGAACCCAGGACTATGAGATCATGTGTGTATGTATGTATGTATACATATATTTGCCAACCCAAGACGCTCCCTTTCATGTTAACATCGTCCAATCTGAGAAAGGCCCCAGTAGTTACAATAAAGCAACGATGTAGTAGTTGTCCCCTATGTTAATGAGATTCTCATTTATTACAAATGAGTTTTCAGTTACCACAATTGTTTTTTTCTCAGTGTAGTCCTCCTAGACCATCAACCCAAGACAATGTACGTCATTGAGTTCTCGGTACTAGCCAAGAACAATATTGTCTTTAAGGAGGTGGGAAATGGACAAAATATGGAGATCTACTCTTAGAATTCTAGAGAATCTATCCATGCCATACTGTTAAGTAAGTGATACTGGCATTGGAGTTCCGGTGGAGCTGGACACACAGTTCTTTCGGAATTTAAAACTATTCCGGCATAAAAGCTATAGCCGGCCGAATGCAGAAGGCTGTTATACTGGGCTCATTACGCCTACTGAAGGCACACGACTCTCAGATCCAATAATCACTCACCCCACAGACGTGAGGAGTGACTGTTGGTATTGCTCCAGCTTCCTACTGTGGATATGTCGGAGCCACAGAGAAGGGTGACTGGTTTTCGTTAAAAAAATAATTATGTTTTGAAGTTTTGCATCTTACTACTGCCACTATACGTTGCACGAAATACATGCGGATATAGCTACGGCACAACCAGAGGCCTAAGTTCACCCATTTTTTTACATGGATGATATTAAACTTTATGTCTCCGGAGAAAGGAACCCTCAACAGTCCCTTTAGGTTGTGCAGGAGTATACGCATACTATTGGAATGGAGTTCGGATTGGACAAATGTGCACTGGCTCAAGATGTGCACTGGCTCAAATCTCAAGAGAGGACGAGGAGTGGTTTTTGGAGAAGAAGCGCAGCTCGTGGAAGCATCCTACACCATCTGGATGCTGGAAATACGTATATCTAACTAGGAGGTCACCCAGGAGGTGACAGTCGTTAAAACGCTCTCTACGGGAAGTAGAAACACCGTCTCTGATCTGGTCAGATTACTGTCTCAGATCTGGTCTTCAACTGTCGGAGAAGAACAAGATGCTTGCGACAAATATGCTTGCTGCTCCGATCCTCCTACTCCTTTGGAGTGGTTTTATAAAAGAACTTGAGATAAGCTTTTGAGGCAAACTTGACATAAGTATACGCAAGAGGATGCCTCTGATACTGCCTACGAATCACGGCGATAAATACATCAACAAGAAGGGGTTGCTGATTAAAATGCGCGGGAAACATGCAACTCCTCAGAAATGTTTACTAGCTCAAGTATTGGCCAGGTTCTGTATATGTTGCTAGAATTTCGAGGGACTCTGACATGCATCTTCAAAATGGTGTCAGGCGTAACTCTTATTTCATATGATATAACGATAAATATTTACATTTTATATGATATTAAATATCTATAGAAATGTACACACAAAAAGTATTTTATTCAATGTTGTGTTAATGTATATGAGACGTATCATCTGTATTTGGCCGATTCTCTCATTCTACTTTGATAAAACGGCTTCTGCATACGGTCGTATTTAATTGATCGACAAGAACCAATCATTGCATTTCCTGTGTTGTCAGTTTGGACATTTCTTGTGTTTCATATTATGACACTAAGATCCTGTTTGTTTGATGCCTCAACGGTTTGGGCATGAAAAGACAATGAATCTTCATCTGCTTTTATACCCAAGCTATGAGAAAGAATGAGTTGATTCGTCGTCATCTACATTCCTCGCATACATGGAAATAAAAATAATAATACTTGCAATACTTTTTGCTCCTGAAATAGAACAAAGTATCAGCAAATAGATAGTTTAAGTTGAATTATTGTTAAGTTTCATATTACAAAATGTGTCAGCTATTACATTATTACCTACTTCTAAAAAAACATCAAAAGTACGAGTTGTTGATTTGTTTTATTGGGGGTATTACCATATTATACCATTCTACAGTATATAAAAAAACTGACCAAGTGCGAGTCGGACTCGCGCACGAATTATCACCATTATCTATACCATTATCTATAAAGTCACACAAGCTTTTAATTAATTTCGTCCGACCGGCGACTCCGGCATTTATTAGCATACATTAGCATAGCATCCATTTGTTATAAGCGTGCCCTCTTAAATATTTATTTTAATCAATATTTGTTGTTATAGCGGCAACAGAAATACATCATCTGTGAAAATTTCAACTGTCTAACTGTCACGGTTCATGAGATACAGTCTGGTGACCGACGCACAGACGGACTGATGGGCAGATGGACAGCGGAGTCTTAGTAATAGGGTCCCGCTTTACACTTTGGTACGGAACCCTAAAAAGATAATTCAGAAAGCTGCATGGCGCCTTATTCTCGAACGGTGACCTCAGCAGATCTTAGCTTGCCCCAATCGTCCAGCCGTTATATAGATATAGATTTTTCTTCCTTTCTAATACATTCCTACCATTTCTGAACTTGAGGACTATCCACTAATACCAAGTAGATAGCTTTAAATACTGCTTTCCCCCTTCCTTGTGTTCTCGCCGTCTTTTAATTAGTGACATCGGTCTTCGATGTCCCTTATTTTGGACATTCATAAATGCTCGCGATTACACGGAAGAATAAATATTAATTAACAAATAGCCGGGGGTAGTGTTTCATGCATTAAGAAAATAATTAACTACGCCATTCTTCTAAAGTGTTTGCGTGAGCCAGTAAGTGGAGTAATTTTAAACTCCAGATTAGATATTTCGTTAAATTATTCAACTAGCTTCTCCTCATTACGTATTGATTTCGTGATTTCGTGAGGCAATTGCATATAATAATTTGTGTACCGGTGTGGTAAATAGCGTACCGGAGAAAGGTCGAATTATTGAGCTGAAATTCAATATCTGTAATTTTCTTCTTTTCGAAGCTTCCTACATCTTATTCGCCGAGATGAAATAATTGGATTGTTAGCGGGGCTTAACTGAGTGTGATAAAATATTTTTCTCCGGGACTGCGTAAGCTGGCAAGTATCTAAATTGATGCCACACTTGGATATATTTTCGTACTCGTAATAGCGTCGAGTTAACAGGCAACAGTAAAGTGTTTTCTATTATAAATTTATACGCCTCTGTTCGCCCAATCATATTAGCTTAAATAGAAAAAATATATTATAATATTTTGCCATATGGGGATTATACTGCCAAAATAACTTTTTAAAATCAAACAAATTAAACAGTAAAGTGCTCGCTGCTCCCCCAAAAACCACCCCATACGTGCACGCTGGCGTTTTTTGTGTTTTTCTTAAACGGTCAATCTCACAGAAAACTTTATACTCACTAAAAATATTCCCAATAAAATTTGCTACAAATAAGTTTCCATACTCGATTCTGATTGGCCTTGTAGTTTTAGAACTATGGACAATCAAATAGAGGGGTTGGTAGCTCAATGTGCGAGTAGAATTATCTTGATATAAAACAACTCTATTGTTGCTGTAGCGACGCTTCTGAGCATCTGGAAACCATCCCGTGGGAAACAGGAAGTCCCCTATAATGTCCCACATCATGTAAACCAAACCCCAAAGCGCCATCTCGCCCACAAACAGAGATACGGGTAAAAAAGTAGGTCACTAGCTGCTAGCTGCAGGCTAAAAACACTCTGACGCCGCTCCCCCAGTTCTAAGTCCAATGCGGCCACCATCGTATTTTCCCCTTGACGTGCTGGCACTAAGGTTTCGTACCGATATCCCTGACCACAATCTGTAGCCGCCCCCGTTCAACAGAACCACCTACAGTTTCAACCCAAGGCTCAAGTCGATCAACCCTAGAGGTCCTGCGAATTTGAAACGAATCCACCAGTCGTTCCAGTGGTACCTACCTATGCACAATAACCCTCTGGAGACGCTCCCTCCGAGCACCATACCGCTCGGCCCAACTGCGTATCACGTCAGCCGAAGTCTGATGTCCAAATTTCACGTCGATATCATCCATGCAACTGGAGATATCGCACCCAGTGCATGAGCCAAATAGGGTCTTGTCTAATGAAAAAACGCAATGCCACTTTCCTCGGGCGCACTGAATCAAGTCGCCGCAGGGTATGTGATTGGAGAAACATCGAGATTTTTCCACTGAAAAGGCACCCACACAAACGCAGATACAGCCGCTTCACTCGGCCGATGTGAATGAAATTTTCACCAGAGACCCAAGGCTTTTAAAGTGTTAGTAGAAGATCCGAACCTAAATCGACCTTCACAGAGCTGATAGAATGAAACATATTTTATCATGAATTTAGTATATTAGAAAATATATTAAAAATGGGTTTGCTAAAAAAATCCTGGACGGACGATTTTCAATTAATTTTTAAAAAATGATTTTTAATTAAATGTTACAACATCAAGATAATAAGAAAATTTTGTCCTGACTTAAAGTATAAAACGTATAGAATGTGCAGTCGTTGGGTTGTCTATTATTTACCTGGGCGAACTACTGGGTTGTCAGGTATAAACAGGTATGTCGATGCCAGTTACTTTCACTTGATTGGATAATAGAAAAAAATGTATATCACCATAAGCGCTGTTTTATTGCGAACACGTTGATATAGGGTTGTCTGCAAAAAATTCGGTCCTATTAGGAGTTTGCGCGGAGAGATCAGAGGATATTTTTATGAAGAAGTACGGCGCACAAGAAGGCAGGCAAGAAGGCATGCGCACTTTCTAATATTCAGGGTCCCATCACAAGCGACTGCGATGTTGGGTCCTTTATTATTACACAGTTTACTTACCTCGGATCTCTCTATCACACAGTGCCACGTGCGTTAAAATTTAAATCTTTAAAATTCGCAAACCCCTAATAGGACCGAATTTTTTGCAGACAACCCTATATCAACGTGTTCGCAATAAAACAGCACTTATAATGATATAAAATTTTTTCCATTATCCAATCAAGTGAAAGTAACTGGCATCGACATACCTGTTTATACCTGACAGGTATAAACAGCCCAGGTAAATAATACACAACCCAACGACAGCACATTCTATACGTTTTATACTTTACGTCAGGACAAAATTTTCTTATTATCTTGATGTTGCAATATTTAATTAAAAATCATTTTTTTTTAAATAATTAAAAACAGTCTGTTCAAGATTTTTTTAGCGAACCCCTTTTTAATATATTTTCTAATATACTAAATTCATGATAAAATATGTTCAATTCTATTATCAGCTCGGTGAAGGTCGATTTAGGTTCGGATCTTAGACTATGTGAATCCAGCATCTCTAGCGAGGCTCCAGAAACCGCAGACGTGCACTAGGTCACCGATCGTGACGAAATTTGCACCTTAGGTCCTCGACGACAATTCTGAGATCTCTGCATAATTACACGACCTCATCTCCAGCCATGCAGACCCATTCAACAGACCACACCCACTGACTGTGATGTCACGATTTCCTGCAGCCGTCCACTCTAAAGATGCACAGACGATGTCTTACCACACAAATAAGACATCCTAAAAATTTCATACAAAACGCTTTAACCGTTTCGAAGTTATTCAAGAAAAGGCGATTTTAACAAAGTAGGCTCCTCCCACGGCCCACTTGCACCGCGTCTGCATGCGAACGCTTTGCGCTGCAAATTCCACCACAAGGCCTTGAATCCATTCTGTAGCCGAAATCATACCTACGATTTTGTTACAAATTTCAACAGAAGTCAACCTCCGCGATGTCTTTCCATCGACACCATCCCCATGGAGGAGAATTACGAACTTCTCAAAATATAAGCGACAAACTAAAAACGACAAAACAGTAACTGTTAAAAGAGTAATCTGTTGTAACATTCCCCTGAAGTCCTCGAAGGTACTATAACCAAAGTCCCCAAGACCCGGAGGCACTATAACCATGGTAACCAATTTTTAAGCGTTGCCATATGGTAAAGCAGATTAACGAATCGCAAACACTCAAACACTAGTGATATCGTGGTTTCTTATATTTTTGAGGCACATTCAGATTTATAGCGTACCTAATAGGGTTCAGGATTTCTCGACCCGAGAAACTGAAAATTCTCGGGTCTCGAGAATTCTCGAGGCTAATTTCTCGAGGCTTCTCGGGTTGCGGAGAAATTTACATTTACGTACGTTTTCTCATATTATTTGGTTCCAATAACGTCAACAAATTCAGTGGTTTTCATCTCAAATAAAAGTATCAAATTAATTATAAAACTTTTATTGATTATATTCAAAAACATTAATCTTATGAATAAGCTAATTAACCTTTTTTAAAAATCTACAGAAATAATATTATTCAGACTCATAATTATAATGACCAAAAATGGTGCTTTTTTGGCACCATTTTTGACAAAAATAGCTTCTATAAAACAAAAAAAAAATATCATGAAAGAAAACGTTAATATCTTAAATTCAGGTAGAAAATAAATGTAAATTATAATTAAATTACAATCACAGCACCGTTTATGGCATGTTAATTAGAATAAAAACAAAAGAAAAATTTGCAAGATCAATGGAACATCTCACGCTAAGGAGCTGAACATACAGACAGACAGATACATAACAATTAGGTCAGCCTACTCTGTCTGATGAAATATGCCTTTAGAAAAACTAAAGCGTTTATAGCTTTATCAGACAGCCGGTTTCTTACTTTATTAACTAATATTTCCTGAAATTGAAAACACTTTCATTTTCAGTTCAAGTAGGCTTAACTGAAAGCAATGCTTTGTACATCGACTCTAAATTTGGTGACCTCTTCCCAGTCAAAATGTAAGAACTCTTTCTTTACTATAGATTTTGACAGTGCCACTGCACTTGCCTCCTCATTTGTTGAAATGCCTTTGATTGCTTCTTCTAATTGAATTTCGAAGCTTTCGGGTTCAGGTTCTGATGGGCTTACTTCTTCTACCACGAGTTCTTCTTCTCGAGTTATCGACTTTTCTCGAGCTTGATTTCCCGGGAACAAAGCCCAACGATCTCGAGAATTCCCGGGAATGAACCCTAGTACCTAATATCACAAAATCACCAAGGGAAGATAGTTGAGTATTAGAATTAGATGTCTCCTTGCTAAATCCATGTCAGGATACTGCTCCTACTCAGTTATTGCGATTGCTGCCTTTGATGTTCATGAGATAATAATAGCAGCATGATTTTTAGACCTTCCTCAAATAATTGTTATTCCAATGCACGTCAAATACTTTATGCACTTTCTGTTTCTCTTATAAAAAGGTTTAAAACCAGTGTCAACTATCTCCCAAAGTCACCACATACGTAACGTAGTTTCATATTGATTACTTAATGAATTCAAAAAATTTACAGAAAACAGTAGCGATCCAACATTCTTTACCATGATTTAAAAATGTGGAAAATATTACTAAAAAACATCATCGTATTTAAGTGAGCAATTATATGTGTACAGTATTTTTTATACCTTTACAGTATTGACTACCAGATTTGTTTCCTACATTAATTTATTACCAAAAATATATTAACTCCAGTAGGGTAGGGACGAGACATACTGCACATTAGCTCAATAGGTATAGTGTTGGGTCATTACCCTTTTATATTCAGCAACGAATAGTCTATTACAAAAGTTTAACGTAGTTAAATATCTACTAGACTCCTCTTTCAACCAGAAAAGAGAGGAGTCAGAAGTTACACTAGGCAGGCGGCAAAATATCATTTCCAAAAGTTGCCGTAGGGGGAACTAATAACATACCTACGTAATACTGATAGGTAGATAGATATTGAAATTATCGATATGGTAAATACAGGTACTATTAATTTTAGGTATTTAGTATACCTACCTAATTATACACGTAGTTATACATAATTATATTTTATTTTCCTCTGTTTCAGGTTAGTGGAAATAATACATATAGGTACCTAGATTACCAAGACCGATGATTGGCGGTAAGTATTTCTTTCGAACAACTATATATACAGTGGATATAGCTAGTAAGCACATTAAAGGGTTACTTGAAGAAATAACAAAATTTCGAAATGATGGTTTTGAAAAAACCGAGAATGTTGCCAAAGATATTTGCCAGCGCTGTGATGTCCCTGCGGAATATCAGGTTCGAAAACGAGAAATTAAAAAAATGCCTAGAGATCTTAGTTCGGACTCAAGTATCTGGAATCTGGAACCTGGAATATGTCCGGAGTGCGGATCGAGATCCGCTGCACTTAGGCCCCATTGGGCCCCTTGTGCTTCCTCCGTGAGGGAAATGTCTCCCTAGGTCATCGACCAGCCCAATGTTGTACAAAAGGTGATGATGTTGCCCAGGGGCATTTCCCTCAAATTGGCCATAGAAGGCCAACGTTCCCCCAATATGGATTATCTGGTCGATGACACGGCGGGACATTCGCAAAGTACATGCTCGATCGTTTCATCTTCTTGTTCACATCCTCTGCAGATGGGTGTGTCACTTTGTCTCATGTTATAGAGGTGTTTCCTTACCCGGCAGTGTCCGGTTAGGATTCCTGTAACAAATCGCAGTTTACCCCTGGACATTGCCAGATAGTTCCTCGCCGTCTCTTCGCTGGGATATCTCAAGAGATTTCTGGCCAGCTGACAGCTACTTGTTTCATCCCATAACGTCTTAAATTTTATTTGGGTGTTTTCCTTTATTAATTGAAGTTTCGCTGCAACTGGTAGCGTACTTGAAGGACCAGGCCCAAGGATACTCAGGTTGGCTGCCTTCTTGGCCAGTTTGTCAGCTTCCATATTGCCGTTGCATTGTGAGTGTCCTTTGACCCAGCACAGGCAGATGTTATTCATCTGACATGCTCTCACAAGTGCTTGGTGACATTCCCATGTTGATCCTTTAGTTATTTTATAATTTTTCAGGGCCAGTAGTGATTGTCTACTATCTGTGCAGATTCTTATTGTCTTGCCCGTTATTTCTCTGCTAGCAATCTCTTGTGCGGCTATGGTTATACCAGCGAGTTCTGTTTGTACTACACTGGCATTTTTATCCATAGTCCAGCTGCATCGGAGTCGCAGATTCCTGGAATATATACCACAGCCTGCTCCATCCTTTTTCTTTGATCCGTCCGTGAAGACATAGTTTACACCTTCAACGCCGGCCTCGTCTTCACCAGTAGTATGTATGGACTCAAGTATAACACCATATGTAAACCTGAGGTGAATATTCAATCAAGGGCTCCATACGTTTTGAATTAAATGAACGATATACTAATCTAAATAAAATTTCGTCAGTTTTTGAATTTCTAGATGGGGCATGCATCGTTATCCAAAATAGATAATAGTACTTTAAAAACACATATTAAGGATTGATGCTTTAAATATCCCAACAATTTGGATGTAGTTGAATTTGTCCAAGAAGCGGAAAGCTTTACATTTCAAGCCAAAGAACTTTTTGATTTGGAAAAGCTCTCGATATTTGAAATATACCAAAACTTAATTCGACTTAGTTTCTGAATATCCAAATTTTTCAATTTCAATCCAAATTTTTTTAACCTTACCCGTTACAAGTGCAACTTGTGAACACTCTTTCTCTGAATTAAAACTTATTAAAAATTATTTAAGGTCATCAGTGTCACAGGAAAAATTAAGCCACTCAGCCTCAATTTCTATAGAAAGAACAGTAACGGAGTCGATTTCTTTTAATACCTACCTATCAGATTTTGCTTTACAGAAAACTCGAAAAGTTCGTTTTTAATAAAATTTTGGTATTTTAATTATTTTTGAGTTGTTTGTACTTTTGTGTAAGTACCTATATGTTTTTGTGGTATTGCTACTGTAAAGGTTTTAACTTTTTGTTTTTTATTTTGACTTTACAAGTCATATAGGTACCTGAATACATAGGTTATGTTTTTGTTGTGTTTTCGTTTTGTGGTTTTATACTTCATTTAATTTAACAATAATTATATATCTTACTATATAATTTTATACTGTTTTATTTATTTATTTATTTATTAATAGACGGATCAAGCCCTTTTAGTACAAAAAAAACATACAATGTGTATGCTACTTAAAGCTAATTAGCATTTATTATGAATAAATCTAACAGCTAAAATATAACAACTAATAATAAAAAAAACGATCAATATTAACTAAAACAGATGGCTTGACATTCATGAAGCAATGCAGTTTTATTTGAATTTTTTTACTGATCTCTTGAATGATGGCAAGAGCAATTAAAAAGATCTATTTTACTGTTTACTAAATTAGCATTGCGTAAAATTCTGCTAATAGGTTCGTTCTGTCCGAAATTACTACGAGAAAAATTAATCTGGAATATTTCTGTGTTTCTATTTCTTCTTTCGATAACATTAAGATTCACTAGCTTCAAAAGCTGAGACGATTGAATGTGACCCGTAAGTATATTATTAAGAAAAAGTAAATCAATTTGTAAGCGCCTATGTTCCTATGAAATTAAATTGAGATTGCTGAGAATTTGGTCATAGGTGTAATGTTATCTTTGCTAACTCAACTTAAATTCGCATTGTCTTTAAAATTTCCTCTGTACATTTCAATGAAATTAATATGAATATTATATTTCTGACACCAAATTATACAAGTACAGTATTTTGAGGCTATGAACCGAAAATTCAACCCTACTACGACGGACAAATCCGAGCATCTTTAAAGATTTTGCAACAGTATTTTCAATGTGTGTACAATAGGACATTTTACAATCAAAATTGACACCAAGGCCCCTCACTTGCTTAACATCCTCTAATAGCCTATTATCTAATTTATAATGAAACATCAAATGAGAGAGAGATCTCGTGAGTCATTTTGAGGCATTTTTTAATGTTTAAATGTCAGGCATTAAGGTTACACCAGTTGTCCAAATTATTCAAATCTTTTTAAAGAGGTGTAACATGTGATGAGTCTTTAATATACCTAAATATTTTCAAATCATCAGCAAACATTAAAAATTAACTGTTCTTTATTATATTTGATAAGTCATTTACAAATAAATTAAAAAGAATTGGGCCAATATGGGAGCCCTGAGGAACACCAGAGGTAACATTGGTAGCAGAAGAGATTACATCGCCATATTAAACAAACTGTACTCTTTCTTTTAAATAACTATCAATCCAATATAAAACATTCCCACTAAAACCCACTTCTTTAAGTTTTTCAATAAGTATGCCTTGGTTGACTCTATCAAAGGCTTTAGAGAAGTCTGTGTAAATAGAGTCGAGTTGAACTTTATTTCCTAATGATTTTATAATATTACTATAAACAGCAAGATTAGTAGATGTAGATCTATTTCGGGAGAACCCATGTTGCTGATAAACGATTAAGTTTTTGCAGTCCCATGAAATAAACTTTGTTATTAAGCATTCAAGTAATTTTGGTATATCAGATTGCAGACAAACTGCTCTGTAGTCCTCAACATTTTCTCGTTTACCAGATTTAAATATAGGTTTAAGATAACTTTGCTTCCACAAAGCAGGAAATGTGTCAGTATTTATAGACAGATTTAATATTGAATATAAAAGTTGTTGCTTAAAATCACTTACTGAAAAATCCTAGCGATGTTTAGTGACTAAGAAAATGAGTACTAAAAAAAATCATTGCCTCCAAGACTATTATTCTAGAAAGCGGTAACATTCGCGTAGTCCATTTGTATGCAAATAAATAAATCTCTGCTTACCTCAAGTGTTATTAGTGTTAAAATATACAATAAACTGAGTAATATTTCAAAATGCAATCATTTGATATTTAGTATCTGCTGTAAACGTAACCATTTTGAATAAATTACCACACAGAGGACATTTTCAGACTTGTATTTTTAGGACATACGAGTATTAATATATCACATAATACATAATATGTATTTACTGTTAATAATTGAATATAGACCATTTCCAGGGAAGACTAAATATGCATAAAGTACCGAAAACATCCAATAATCATATAAAATATACACCTTGCCAATCCAATAATGAAGCAATTAGTCTTAACAATTATTACACAAGTGCTTTGCAGTTTCACGATCTCGTAAATCCAAGATAGGAGCAGAGCGATAAAATGACAATGCATTCTCAGACGTTTCATAAC